>JAMKCH010024614.1:0-18830 GCA_023653785.1 Ophioderma brevispina
TATATCATAAATGGTTTTTTTTTCAAAATATTCTCAAATTTTTGGCAAACTTGTCAAATTTCTTATTCGGAGCCAACTTTCTAAAAATGTTTGGAAAATTAGTCCCATTAAATCTTAAATACTGAAGCCAAAATGTTCAAATTGGCTTAAAATGCCAAAATTTGAGGAAAAATTAGCAAATTTTGTGTTACATTTGGTCCAAAATTTGCATCTCTGGTATGATCGTCTTGGCCCCCTTTTTGGGCAAAAATTGGTATAAGATATGGGTCCCTACCTCCAGACCCTCGGAGGCACGTCTCTACCACCCAAACCAACACTGGTTTACCCCCAACCGCCCCCCCCTGGGCGCGACTCATCCGTCGCCCCACCCCGTTTATACCGATTCCCCGTTCCCCCTTCTCTATTCTTACACTAGTCAACCCTGGTCTATCACTGTTCAGCAATAAAATTGTCATTTAGTAACGGCCAACGTTTCATCATGCCATGAGCTTTGCTCCCCTACTAAATTCGCCTCATCGATTACTAGTAATGTAATAAATGACATTGGGCCGCTTTTCTGATTATCTTAATAGTCAGTTCTCCATAAATAAATATTCTCTATAAATACCCTTTTCAAGGTCAAGAATCAGTTTAAAAGCGTATCGCTGAATTACGTAATTCACGTATCAAACTAGGATTTTCCCGCACAAAGTCCGCTCAGTAATAATAATAATAATGAGAATAATACTATGATTTATATAGCTCATTGTGGGAGATGATCTTCCAAAATAACATAAGTATAATAACATGGACACACCACACAGCAACCAGAAAATACATACAACAATCTACCAGTATAGTTTTTAAACCTTGTTTGTAGACACTGAAATTATCCATCATCACCCGTTCCTTCCTCTACTACGGTGGAATAACGAGGCTAGAATTGTCCCTACGTGATGCGAAGGGCCTTTCCCTTTGATGGAGAATATAATGGTGATGCCATCTGAAGATTAGACAGGTGACAAGACCTAGTCCTGCTTGTAGATATAGACACGAACTTTGAATTGAATGCGTTTTGTCATACCAGTGCCCGCATGGCATTAGAACTTGCGTCATGGTTGCTGAATGTTCCTCCCCTCTTTTTCATCGTCAACTGCTCACTGATGAAATTCAACAACTCATCTGTAAGCTTTCGAACAACTCTGCTGCTGGTGTGGATGGCATATAATCAGTCTGACGTTGAAGAATACTTCAATCTGCATCTGTGTCACCAATCTTATGTGAGCTCTTCAATCTACAACAACATCAACAGCAATAAAACACCGCCCTAGAGCACGACAACAAGGAGAAACAACTATGGGTGTTTACCACACAAGGCAACACTGAAAAAGAATTAAGGACAACAATTAACAGGACTTGAAAAACGATTTAAAAAAACAGAGAAGTAGCAAATTACCCAGGTGAGCCCGGAACTAGATGAATGGTGATTCCTTAATGACAAACGTCATATACGAACTAAAACTGTTATATATACAGGAATCTCTTATTCCACTCTTTTTGTGCAGGATACGGTGAATGGTTCTATCACCACTATCCCTTGTATAGGGTATTCAAGACGAAGCATAGATCATTGGAAGATCGAGTTTTTCTTCTTCTTTGGGAATATCCCAGATAAACAGTCCAAAATACGGTTGGTCCTTGGTCGTTAAGGGATTTATATACAATCAAAAGTAATTTAAAATGTGATCCAATGAGTGATTTTAAAAGTGGTCAGATGCGTTTTTGCGCTCACTTCCAATACAAGACGTGCTTCCCACTTCCTGTATACGTTTAAGGCAAAATAAAAGTAGATGGAGACGAGGAGAGAAGGCCCGTGTGCCAATCATATAGACAAAATCCACTGGAAATGATGATCTCTGCTCTCCACGGTGACGGAATTGCTCCAAATGGCCCAACTCGATGGGGCTTTTTATTGTGTTCTGCATGATTATCTTTTGGCAAATTATTGAACATTGACCTCATTTTTAACCATTTCTAATTTTGTCAAAGTTCCTTACATCCAGAACACGAATTAATCAAAAAGTAAAAGGGATTACAGACTTCAAACTTAATGTTGTTCTTGTGATTCAACTATAATGGATTTATAAGCTGACAAGAAGGCGTTTTTTCTTTAAAAGCCTGTGAGGTTACCCCCTTTATACCAGTTGAAATATGAATTAGATAAGATTAGGTTTTTTTTGCGTAATCCACCAAGCAAATACATGTGGTTCAATCTGGCCGCCTTTGCCATGGGCAACCAGCCACCTGGTCTTGTTTTTTTTTTTGTTTTTTTTTTTCAATTTGTTGTCAAACTCGGACAGCATATGTAGCAAGATTAAATCTGAACTTGTTGGTTATCATTTTTCATTATCAGTTCTATTTTTGTTACTGTCATAACCGGCCAAAAACCTTTTACCTGTATAGTTCACCTTCTAAAATACATTAGTGTGTCGTAACTCGTGTGAGAATGGAAAGTGTTCCTAGAAAATTTTCAAACACTTGTAAGAATATTCCGTATAGTAGATTCAATCATACCTGGATGTTTTTGCTCGTCTGCTCTTTCCCGGCCATGTTTGCGGTCATAATGTTGCTATGAAATACTCAGATGACAAGAACGTTACTGGCACTGGAAACCAAGCACTCCAAAATAGTTGACTGCGTTTTCTCTTGAACCAACATAGGCCGTTCTGACCATTGCTATAAGAGCCAATCTGTTGCAAAGCAAAAACATAAAGTGTGATCCTCCTGACGTAATTAATTAATCGCTACTCCATAAACAATTTAGGCCCGTTTCTCAAACGATGTTTAAAATAAAGGTTGGTTAGGCTAAACTGTGGTTAGCTAAACGCGGGTTTAAATATTGTAACAAATCGTTTAGCTTAACCACGATATTTACTCGCCGTAATATTAATTCACACTGAACTGTGACAAATCTTCGCCTATAATATTACCCCCTGTGTGAGTGAACAATATTTATGTCAGGAACAATTGCCTTCCGTAGTTATAGGTGTTGATGCCTAGCGGAAGTCCGCGGGGTAAAAATTTCAAGAATGCCGCTTTATGCAAGGAGCTTTAGAATTTGTTTTCCAGCGATGGAGAAAAAAAACACCGGGGCTATTTAAAACTTTTGTATGGCTGGGATGACATTGCTTTCATCAATTTTATACAGAACACTCGAGCAAAAATTAGAAGAAAGGGAAAAAATGGACGAGAAGAAATCAAATGAGGCTCGAAAAGAAGGAGAAATAAAGGAGACAACTGGTTCAAACACGATTATCACATATAGCCTAAATATTCTGGGATATTTGATGAATGACAAGATAAAGTTAAAGGCCTTAACTACCTTCCCGGATTCAAGTCTAAGTGTAAAAAGTTTAGGACATGTTTCATGTGTTCAGCTACTAAAATTGAAACAGGCGTTTAACGTTAAGACCAATTAGCATGATTTGCTAAATAGCAATCGAAAAAAATCATCCAAAATCAGATTTGCCGGTACGTAACAACACATGTTATCCTAAAATAACCTGCAAATGATAAATGATAAGACCAGAAGCAACGTAATTTGTTTTCCTGGATGAAGGACCAGAAAGCAACCTAATAAGACAAAATCGCGTGTTTAGTCATTACTGTCCGAAACGGACACTTACTACAAACACGTTATGAATAGAGAATCGTATCTGGAGCACTTGCCGTTTTCTTCCTTTTTCTTCAATTCGACAGCTGGAAAAGGTCACTTATGAATCTACGACTTATCCTTCACTTTGAGCTATTCCTGCCAAAGTTCAATATTTTTCAAATCACTGATAGTGGCTTTAATCAAGCTTTGAGACCCTGCGTTAATTTCAAGCGGGCGTTTAAATTACGATTAACAGCGAGTAGCGGGAAACATCGTTTGAGAATTACGGCCCTAAATGTATCATGTGTCATTTAGAGCATGGACTTGTACTTGTCATACACCCATCATATATCAGGTCAGGATCAAATCGAAAGTTGACCAACCGACCTAAATGTTATGTATCGGTAGGTATCAAGGTAGCATGGTAGCTATTGGTAGCCAGAAGGGGCCATTTGCTACCTCCCTTTCCCCTCCCCTCACGATTTTAAAACCTGAAAGTACGGGGGCAAACGTACAAATACACCCAAAAATGTTAATTACATGACAAAATATTATGAAGTATGATTTTAGACTGTTTTAAAACCCGAAAATTACGGTAATTTACTGGCATTACAAGTATAGACTATCCCAGTAATTTACCGTTAAATTATAACAAGGGGAAAATCAGTTTAATAATATATTTTTCCTGTTATTCTGTCATCGTTTACTGCAAAATATTATTGTGCAGGTTTTTGTGCTAAAATATTCTGTAATAAGTCAATTTGCACTGTCAAAAAAAGAAAAGTTCCTGACATTACGACCTTTTGCCGCAGTCTTGCAAGTTTTATCGTGATTTCTTACAGTGTAGTGTATAATACAGTTATTTCATTAAATTTCAAATCCAATTAGCCGAGTGATTAACAGTATGTATAATTATTAGAAATATATTAGTAATTGAGCCTGAGGAACTACGTCTTGTGTAACACAAAAATGTTTTGTTTGAAAATGAACATTAAACGGTATATAACATGCAAGATAAGGCCATACGTCATTGAAAAGCAAATTACTATGCGATACGAGTATATAGAGTATCAAAGTAGTACAATCAATGTGTCCATTAATGCTTTAAAGATAGCAGTCCTCCCTGTGAGTTTTTTGGCGATGGATTGAAACGCCACAGGGAAATAACTGTCTGTACCGTAAACTATTGTTAAAGGAAATCATCAGTAGAAAATGGGACCTTTCAATTCATTTGCAACACTAGTATTCATACTCTAAACTCTCTTTGATGTTTGAATTTGAACATTTTTATATAAATTTTGCTTTTGTTATTTTGGTTTGATTTTGCCGCAATGTACTAACCACCTAACAAAATAATTGCACCCTTTTTACCTGTCAAATAGATGGAAAACTTGTGAGACGGTTGGTGTATAGTGCAGAGAATTGTATACCCAAGGCTTGCTAGCATTGTGAAGTTAGTATTTCACAGCAAAGAGTGGCGAGTAGGAGTCCAGCCCCGTGGTGGGGGTTCGTACAGAATTATAACGCTCGGGTCATTCAGAAGCTAAATAAATTGTAATTAATGAACTGTTAAGATGATAGTAAGGCCACGTACAAAACTTAAAAGCGGTTCCAATGTCGTTTGAAAGAATATCTAATTGTTGCGGTTATTATGTTGTAAAAGGATTCAAATATGTTTAGTTTGTTCATGTACGATCTATGGTTTTTGAGATATGGTCAAAAATGCTGAAAATATTTTTTAAACAAAACACTTGTGATCCTACAGGGAGTAAAAAAGTTGTCCCAGTTGTAAGGAATGTCTCAAGTATAGTATTCAAGTGGCAACAAGGGTTAAGGTCAGGGCCCGGATCGCTAATAGCCTCGTTCCCAGGGACCCCAGATTTTACCCGGAAGTGGTCAAAATTTTGGTATCAGGAGAAGCTACTATTTTGCTCATTTCCCCTGTGAAATTTAGGGTAAAGACGTTTTGGTGTGGATTGTTATGAGGCCAATATGGCTCCATTTTGGTCGACCAATATTAATGTTACATATAATCTATGGGGATTACCAAACACGTTTTTTGCTCTCACTTCCAAAACGGGTTGAACATATCGCGTGAAAGTTTAAATATGGGGTCTTTGGGTGAAGGCCATTTATCAAGATGAAAATTATAGACTTAAATCGGACCATCCCCCTTTAAATAAAGATTAATGCGTTCACACGTTCTGTTTCCGAGGTTAGAGGATAACGAAGGGCACTAGCCCGTTCAATCTACATTGAAGTACATAGGACCTGACCTATTTGACCATATACACTGAAAATAAGCATAGCCGATAGTGACACTATTCTTATCGAATAAACAATTTGCTTCCTTTTTAGATAAGTTAGATAAGTCTGAGCAACTTTGCTTTTTACCTCGTACAATTGTAAATGGGCTTTTGGCCCCACTTCACTATTTTGACCCCTTAACTCTAAAACCACTGGTCCTACATGAACCAAACTATACATATTTGCAATCCTTTTAACCAGACTAACAGTTGTGTATTCCTTTAAACAATTGAGAACTTAGACTTATGTAAAGTTTAATTGCTCCTTCAAACGTAAAACAGGGAAATCTGCGATGTCATTTAGCCAAACATCTTCCTTTGGACGTGCCCCCAAAGTATGTGGCAATTTAAAGAAAGAGATTTATCATCAAATGCACAATTTGCCCCACAATTTGTCCTAATCTGCTCGGCTTATAACGTTTTTTACCTCATTATTGACAAAGTTTGCAGAGAAAAGGGAGGAAGAAAATTAAGCCCGGCATGTAGTGCTGAGCAATACTATTCATTTTATTATAAATATAACAGTGATTGGTATTACAAGCTGAAGGAAATGACCAAAAGGCCTTTTGGCCAGAAATGGTCACCACCCAGCAAAACAAGTCTAGATGGAATTAATTTTACAAATACGAGGAAGCACTTTAGTTGCGAGTACATTCAAAACAACTAACACATTACAAGAAAAAGACATAAACCAGAGTTTATCTGAACAAACACTGCAATTAAATCATTCTTTACTTGCTTTCTAAGTGTTTAATGGTTTCAGATTACCAATTTTCCTTTTTGTAGTATTCCAAAGAATAGCTCCGGTTGTTCTAAATTGTTTGTAGGCAAACTTAGTCTTCATTTGTGGTATTATATAATCATCGTAGTTACTTGTAAGATAATCATGAAGATTGCTATGTTTTGTGAAATATAGCTCAAATCCACTTGGCGTAATTGCCAATTGAAATGTTTGTTCGTAAACGAAGCCAATTCCAGTGGTAGGCATCATATACATTTTAGAATATTGTACTTCTTAAACCGTTGCTCAGAATGAGATTTGTAAGAACCTTGAAAATTCTTCTAATACTCTTTTTTGAAGTTTAAATATTTGATCAAGGCATATTTTACAAGTATTTCCTCAAGCACATACTGCGTAATAAGGCATATTTAAGGCATTATAATGAATACATAATCCTTTTTGGAACAAAGTGCTTTAGCTAACTTGTGAAAGCCATGCCTTTGGATGTTTTTAGAAATATGGGATGAAAATCAATGGAAAATCTATTTTGCAAGACAATAGTTGCATATCATTTTCCCTTTCCACTCTGCCGGCGGCTATTTATGTTGCTCAGTTGCTCAAAGTGTTTCATTTTCATGAATATATTTAAATTCAGTATGACGAATGCATTCAGACTACTTCAAACAAGCCCAGCCTTTAGGTCGATTATGTGAGATTTTGACTGAATCATATGCTCCTGGAGCATAAGTTATGACAATCGTTTCAGAGCAGAGCTATTCATCCTTTTGAGTGCTCATCAAAATAGCAGTATCATAATAATTGCTAATCTGGTCTATTTCTTAGGTAGCTAACGTGAACGGTCTGGGGTTCAAAACCCACTCCAGCTTCATTTAGATTACAATATTTTTCATTATTTTTGTTTGTTGTAATTTTCAATTTAAAGGTGAAAATTCAAAGTAAAAAAAAAGAACAAAAACAATAGCGGCCCCTTAATGTTAGTAAGAGAGACCTGCTCCTTGAGCGTGGTTAGTGGTCAAAAACTCTATCATGCGAATTAGGTCAGTGATTTTTAGGATGGTTTCCCAATACCCTGCATCGACAATTGCCCGGTTTATATTTACAAGCGGTTAGCATTTTCAATCAAAAGGTTTTCTCTTGAGTTCTTCTCATTTGCACTTGTACAGAAAAGTTAAGCCAATGATATAACACACCAGAGCCCTATTTCACAATAGTTAAGACTAATCTTAAATGGAAGAGTTATTCTTCTTATGTTATTAACTCATTTAAACCAATTTCAGAAGAAAATTTAAATAAGTTATCTTACGTTGCGATTTATGAAGTTCAATCCCAGCCTATTTTTATACCTGGACTCTTCCATTAGTTTTACCTTATTAAATCTTACACATTCTTATTAAGTATTACAGATATAAGAAGAATTACTCTTCTTAAATTGGCTTAAGATTAATTTTTGTGAAATATGTCCCTGGTTTGTAACAGACATCAGACATATCTAATATATGTCACAAATAAAAGTGCGCTCAATAACAGATACAGCATCACTAAATGTATATTCTCACGTGTAAGCTCTATGACGGTTATTACATCTCGCTGGGCAATAAGAAATCATTTGATTCGCACAGTTATAAACATCTCCCAGGCTGCTCGTAATTCCACACACGGGCAAGTGTCAAACGCCATGCAATTTGGAGATCTAATTCAAAAGCCATTGACGCATACGTTATAACCTATAACGAATCTAACAGGATTTGAAAGAATTAAAAGGCATTATCTTCAGAGAGAAAGACGCAATGCCTGACCTTTCATAAAATCATTGAATAAGTAAAAAATTGTGAATTATGCCGTAGCGGCAGTTCAACTATGAAATGTTCTGGCAACTAGAGCATACGGCCAAGAAAAAAAACAAGTTTGACTCAGAAGACCGCGCGCATTTTGTTTAAAATTGGTCTTTTAGCTCAGTATTTTTTATTTAGGTTTTGTTCATTTGATTTTTTTTTTGAAAAATTTTCAGAAAAAAAAATTAAAATTCATTCGCGAAGCAGTCGGAAAAAGTGAAAACAGTGGGTCAAAAATGCAAAAAAAAAAAATCCCGCAGTTCGCATTAGCATTTTTCTTTAAATAAAAAAGCGCATTTCATTTTGCATTTTTCACGTTTCTTCTGAGACAAACTTTTGGGGGCCACAGCGTGAGCTTAGAATTACATGGTTCTTACAGACATTTTGGATTTTTGTAAGATAATAATATTTTTTAAATTTACATTTGATAAGCTTTAAAATGATATATAATTTTTGAAGTTTTCAAAATGTATATTTGTTTAAATGTTTATTTGGTCTCACTCCCTGGAAAATGTCTTTTGTTTTATATTTTTCTTCTTTTTTGTGAACTTTAAACGTCCATAACTCAAAACGGCCAAAATATCAGTTAGAACCTTGTAATTTTCAGCTCATTTAATTCATAGTCACTTTGCTTCAAATAAACATCATTTTCAAATAAAAATTATTTCAAATAAACATTTTTTTTCAAATATACATTGTTACAAAATAAATAGCTATGAGATTACCTGAGTTGCTATGCAGACCCGTTTCCGTTCTCCACCCGACACACGTTCTGACGTCATTTTACCGCCAATTAAGGTGTCGGCGCATTTGTTTAAGGAAACCTTGGTAGAAAAAACAGATTGAAAAGAGCCTTAAAACATGCCGTTTAGGTGTGCCTTAACTTGCTTTTACAAAAAGAAAATTAATAATATTCAGGAAATCCAAATTCAATTTCTCAACTCCATGCTAAAACTGCACCTAAAATATGTCAAAGGAAATAAGTAATCGAGCTTTGGAGTTTTATCATCCATTTACCATCCAATATATTATCAAATCTAGCATGTATTATAAAAATATTGTTTGAGCCCAATGTTATGATACACTAGGCCCATTATCCGTTAAAGTGTTCAGGTTTGGTCTCCAAAATGACCAAATATCAACATTAATGAATTCCTGAAAATCATTAAAAATCGTAAATTTTAATTTTTTTTTCAGAACAAGGAAAAATGCATGGGTGGTCTTAAAAAAATCCGATTTTTAGTATATTGCCTAACGTTAAAACTAAAGTAACGTATCTGGGTAACGTATCTGGCCGGCCTTTTTCTTAATCGTGCCGTTCTTAATAAAAGTGCATGCTTTACCGACTTAATCTCTCTATCTTATCAGTTATTACCATCATACTAAAGCATGGTGTGGTATTCGACTTTATGTGTCACGGTGATTAGCAAGAGTGCTGCGGGAGGTAGGTAACGTATCTGTCGCGGTATGAACGTAACATGAGGGATTTCTTTCATTACCAGGCCTGGAAATTGTTACTTCAAAACCAGATTTCTATGCAAAACATGTATAATATAACATTGACATGTGCTTGATTTGTCGCATATTGGAACATTCTTCTACCGTTATTTTTGGCAATTTTGTATCAATTTGAATTATGGTAACGTATCTGGCTGTGATATTGGCGACATGCTCTCAGAGAACTCTTACGAAACTTTAATAATCAAATATTATCGTGTTTTTAACTTTATAATTAGGGCATAATAGAGGCTGATAAAAATGTCATGTTACCTGTGATATGCGCTCTTGTGTAACGAGCAGGGACACATTTTAAAGAATGGATTTGGGCTGGCGACCCTGGCGAAAACCAATAATTATGCAATATCAGCCTTATTGCTTTGATACGTTCTTGCCTGGTTTTTAACAACTTCATGTCTAGATCATATTCCTTCATATCTCTCTTAGTATATTAGTCCCTTTTTTATTCTCTGCATGCTTGGGTTAACCCATTGGACCTCCAGTGCAAATCGCTTATAGGCCATGTCCCTACAACGTCACTGCCGGACAGGACTAAGACTATTTTCTTTTTTTCCGCTGCCTAAGGGACCTTCTAAGAAGGCCTGACCGTTCGAGGCATAGGCGTAATCCGGGCGATGGGGGGATATTATCCCCCAATATTTGATGAAGGTGGGTGGTCAATACATCACCACCACCCCGGTTTATGCCTGTTCTGTGTTTTTTTGACCAAAAATGACATCATATTTTACCATAAGTTTAAAAATGGTAACTTTTTTTAGCAATTTACATTTAAATAATATTAGCCTATCGAATGGCAAAATGATTGGGGAATCCTTCGCGCGCACATGTGCTAGTAAATGCATCTTTTCAGCAACCGTTTTCATTTCCTAATTTTCATCAGCCCCCCCGCCCCCCCCCACATGTACAAAATAAATTTACGGCCACTGGTCCGAGGGACGCGAAATTTCTTTCGTAGTTAACTTGCATGTATCACAGCATCATCTTTAATAATCCACAGTTTACTTAATAACATGATATTGGTCCGTTTTCTAATTGTATATATACATGATTCTGCCTTTATTCCGTGAATTGGAATTGAAATCACAACATCGCCAACAAATCACTCGCTAGTCTAGTGGTTAAGAATGCTTCTTGATCGGTGTTCACGGACGCAGATTCAAACCCCCACTCTGCTCAATTTTGAGAAACTAATTTGTTTCAAGTGAAATAGACGCTATATAGTGTAATTTTCACAATGAACACGTTAACAATGGAAAAGACTCAAGAGGTCGTATTCTCAAACGTTGTTTAAACTAAATAGTGGTTAGGCCTAAACTATGGTTAGCTAAACGCGCAGTTTAAAAAACGTAGGTTAAATATTTGAATAAGTCGTTAAGCTAACTACGATGTTTAAACGCCGTAAATATCACCCACCGAATTGTGACTTATCTTCGCCTATAATATTACGTGCCGTGAACAATAATTATGTTAAAATTCCTTCCGTGGTTTTAAATGCTACGCAGAAAGTCCACGGGTAAATTTCAAGAATGTCGCGTTAAGCAAGGAGCTTTAGAATTTGCTCAGCGATAGATAAAAACACCGGGCCTGCTGCACTTGTTATATCAGTCAATACTCTCAATACATGTAGGCCTTCTGATAGCAGATACACACGAGCATTAACATAGAAGCAAAGGATAAATGAACAAAAAAACTCAGGACTCGGAAATGAAATATTAGAGAAATAGAGGAGACAACTGGTTTAACCACCAGTATCACATAGAGCTGAAAATATCAGGCACTTGATGAAATTGCGAAGTTAAAACACGCCTTAAATTACCAAGTCTAGGTTTAACAACGTTTTAGACATATTTAACGATGTTCGGCTAAAATTTAAACAGCGTTTAAAGTTAACCATGCTTTGAGAATTACGTTTACTTTAGCGGACGTTTACATTGCGATTTAACAAGTGATTAGCGTTAAACATCGTTTGAGAATACAGGCCGTAGTTCCCGACACGTATAACATGTATAACGTACTGACAAAAAAATCGGTTCTAAAATCTGAAGGGGGAGTGGGCGTAGCCTCCAGAAGCTGCTTGGTTTATCTTCCTCTTTCCCTCTTTTCCTTTATTTTTTTTCTCTTCTCCATTCCCCTTTCTCTTTTCCCTCCTTTTCTTTCGTTTTGCTATTCTCCTTTCCCCCTTTCTCTTCTTCCCTCTTTCTTTCTCTTCTTCATCATTTTTCCTTGCTGGGACACTATCACTAGGACCATGCTTTTAAAGCTCGCGCTACACTCTGAATTACAAGGATTTAAAATAAATCCCAAAAGATTGTAATTAGGGACCAATCCATTTTCAGATTCAAAATTAAATCTTATAGATTAGGGGCCGTATTCTCAAACGATGTTTAAAATAAACGGTGGTTAGGCCTAAACTGTGGTTAGCTAAACGCGCAGTTTAAAAAAACCGCAGGTTAAATATTTTAACAAGTCGTTTAGCTAACCACGGTATTTAAACGCCGTAGATATAATCCACTGAACTGTGGCTTATCTTCGCCTATAATATTACGTGCGCGTGAACAATTTAGGCCTATAGGTCAGATAATGCCTTACGTAGTTGTAAATGCTATGCAGGAAGCCCATGGGTAATTTTCAAGAATGTCGCGTTATGCAAGGAGCTTTAGAATTTGCTCAGTGATGGAGACAAAACCCCGGCCTCTTTAAAACTGTTGTATTCGTTGTGTCGCGCCCTTGCTATTATTCACAAATACTATAACAGATCCACGCGTATAAAAATAAAGCAAAGGAAAAATGGATGAGAAGAAATCAACTGAGGACTCGGAAAAGAAAGATAAGAGAAATGAAGAAGACAACTGGTCTAACCACGAGTATCACATATAGCTGAAAATATCAGGCACTTGATGAAAGCGTGAAGTTAAACACGCCTTAAACTACACCCGGACCAAGTCTAAGTTTAACAACGTTTTAGACATGTTTAACTAACATGTTCGGCTAAAATTTAAACAGCGTTTAAAGTTAACTATGCTTTGAGAATTGCGTTTATTTTAGCGGGCGTTTAAATTGCGATTTAACCAGTGATTAGCGTTAAACATCGTTTGAGAATACGGGCCTTGAATTTTAAATCTATAAGATTCAAATTTAAATCTAAAAAAGGATTGGTCTCTAATCACAATCGTTTGGGATTTATTCTAAATCCCTGTAATTGAGAATGTAAATCAAACTAAGCCATTGAACAGTGCAGTGTCCAAGCTGTTTTACCTCAAGCATGTCGAGAGATCAGGTGCTGATTTGAATAGTCCAGC
Source organism: Ophioderma brevispina (assembly GCA_023653785.1). Classification (NCBI taxonomy): domain Eukaryota; kingdom Metazoa; phylum Echinodermata; class Ophiuroidea; order Amphilepidida; family Ophiodermatidae; genus Ophioderma; species Ophioderma brevispina. The sequence continues at coordinate 13,332 of JAMKCH010024614.1, forward strand.
AAAAAAAAAAAAAAAAAACAGAAAGAGCTGGGTCCTCATGGCGTTATTCAATAGGTTGGTTAGTTTTGTGAAGACCAACACAATTGATGAACTCGCAATTGATGAATTCGACAGTGTGCATTGTGTGCATTTTGGTCATGTTCCGGATGTATAGTTATTGTGATGTATTAATTTCTGTTTGTAATTGCCCGTTCCCTTCAAGGACAGTGTGTATGTGCATCGTGGATCAATCATTAATAAGTACTTACATTTGACAGTATTGATAGGTTCACAAATTTGCAAACATTATTTCATTTCTACCGCACGTTAAAGTATATCAGTGATCCATTCGAAAGAGAGTCAAATATGTGAAAATCCACGAATAACTTAAAAGTGAAGGATATAAGCTTCTGTAGAATTCTCGTAAAGTTATTTTTGCAACTTAAAAATAAAAAAAGATCAACTTTAAAAAAAAAAAAAACGGAATATTCAAAGAAAGAATCTCTTCAAGTTACGTGTTGTAGTAAGTGTCCGTACGGAAGGTAATGACTAAAAGTGTCAATTTATAGGTTGCCTTTCAGTCTTATAACTTTATGGATTACCACGTCCAGGGCCGTCAACGGTGGGGGACGAGGGGGAACATGCCCCCCCCCCAAGATTTTGGGGGTGGGGGACAGCAGAATATCATAAGCCCCCCCCCGATTTGTACCAAGGGCCGATAGGCCTAACGCCCGCTTCACCCAAATTGGAGGAGTCCAGGCCGTAGACCCTTCCCTGTCGAAAAAAAATCAATTGTGTGACAATAACACACTTGACGTTGGCAAGTTCTCTATAACCCATGGAATTTTCAAATTTTTCAGCGCTACGCGCGGTATATCGAGGAATTATAGACCCTTCTTTCAGTGCAGCAGGGCGTATTGTGGTTTGAGGTTAAGCTGACAAGTTTTGTGATCGCCGACCAATTTTGTACTTTTTATGCAATGGCCAGAAGCCACGTGACACCAAAGACTCAACAATTTCATCGAATTTAGAAGCAGGTCGTTACTATATAAAGAAAAAAAATATACTTCTCAAAACAACAAAAAATAGGCTTGCGCCAACTTTGCGTTATGGTCTTTTCCGAAATTGAAGTTTAAGATTAAAACTTAAAATGCGCGGCGTGACCCATGCGCGCATGTTTCTTTCATGCCTACAAATATAAATATGAAAATGACACACAAATTTAGAAAATAAACAACGGGTTTCGGTTTGCAATCGAATAATAGGTTTGTAATTTTCTTCAAAATATTTTATGAAAATACTTAGGACTGTTTACCTTTTACCATGCTTGTGTTTGTTTTTGTTGTTTTTTTTTGTTTTTTTTTTTTTTTTGTTACTGAATGCTTTGAAGGTTCCCATCAATACACTTGGAGTGGAGTGAGTGGTTGTTGCATTAAAAATACTCATCGGGAAAATTAAAAATAAGGCCTTAACCAATTGTTTTTAAATATTCTGCAATCTATACTCAAACACAGTAAGAATTAGGTGTGAAAAATTACTGTGATAGGACCACCACCAAACATTGGAAAAGTAGAATCCTCCGTTCTGTTTTTCGAAGTATCCATAGTAGCGTTAGACCGTTGCTTCACCAGAGTAAAAGCAAATTAGATTCAGTGAATTCTTCAAGGATAATCAGTACATTAATTATATAAGATTTAATTTTAAACATATTGTAAACATCCAAAGAGTGAATTATCAACATGGTCCAGATGGCGAAAACAAGATCTCTATTCAATAACTTTATTCTCTCATTTAACTATTTTAACTGTCCATTGCCTTATAGTGGAAGAACAAATGTCAAAGTCATTTAGAAAATTAAACGTTGAAGGAAGACTTCATTGAAAAAAAGACAACAGGACCAGTTAATGATATATAATTACTTTCTTTGCTAGCTCAAGAAGCTAACGTTTATAAAGTTTTGAACACTGACTTGTGGACAAGGTAAGAGTTTAAAGGACCATTCTCCGATAAAGTGGTCAAAAAGTCGTTTTTCGTGTCGCTCACAGTCATGAACAGTTTAAAGTTGTTTTTGCCCTTTAAGAATGTTAGTATATTAAATTAGACTTAGGAGGAAGTTTGGTTCAAAATGATCGGGCTAGAAGTTAGTTGTAGCCGACTGAGAAAGTATCAAGCAAGAAGGCTAAAGATACATTAATCCTGCTATTCGCCACGTCACAGCCAAATACATTCTTAAAATGTGTCCCTGCTGTTACACAAGAGCGCATTACAGATTACATTGCAGCTTTTATAAGCCAATTATTGCAGGCCAGTATACCGTTACCGTCATTAGAATGGATAAAAAATTGCTAAAAAAACGGAAGAACAATGTTCCAATATGTGATAATCGAGCAGATTCAATGTTCTATATACATGTTTTGCATAAAATTGGTTTCAAAGTAAACAATTTCCAGCCCTAGTAATGAAGAAATCCTCACGTTACGTTTAATAAGCGCCAGATACGTTACCCCCCCCCTCCCGATACGCTCTTGCAAAACGCAGTGATACATAGAAGTCGAATACCACACACCTGTTGAGTATGAGGTTAATACCCTGATAAAGATAAGAGATTACAGTAGGTAAAACAGGTACTTTTATTAGAACGGCACATTAAGAAAAAGCGTTAGCCAGGCATAACGTTACCAAGATACCTTACTTCAGTGGTTAACGTTAGCGCAATATTACTAACAATTGGATATTTTTTCACGATCACCATGCATTGTTCAGTGTGCTGAAATATTTTAAAGTTTACGATTTTCAATGATTTTAAGGAATCCTAATGGAGACAAACTTGAAAAACTCTTTAGCCTACGGGAGGATGGCCCTAATTGTCTTTGAACGTGTTATTGTACAATATTGTTCACAAAGAACTAAACTTATCCAAAATAATTAATCTGTTTCAAATTCGTTTTAAAAAATTGTTCATGATCAAGAACTTTCATCTGATTTTTTGCAATACTCTTTATGCAAAGAACTCTCATCCGGCATCAAAATAGTTTCAATTGTTTAAAACTGCTATTGATTCATGAGAGTTTTCTCTGATCCATGAAAATTCTGCAAATTTTTGAGCAAAACAATAGTTGAAAAAATAATAGGCTGGGGTATTCCGAAAGAGAGCCTAAAACACCAGTAGGAAAGAGCCGTAAATTTGAAAACTTTTTGTTCTAAAAAAGGATCTCATTGTCCGTAAGATATTTATTTTTATGACAGGTTTTATACAAAACACTTAAAAGATGGCAGATTTTTTGTCCTCCCCCCCCAAGCATTAAATAGTTGGAAGGCGTTGACATGTAAAATCTTCAAAAATAACGGTGAATTCGATTAGAACGGCGATTTTAAAGATCATGGATTTAAGACAGAATTTATCATCTTTGGTTCATCACACAACATCAATTGGTTCACATCTCTTGCTCTTAAAAGTTGATAGATGCTCTTATTAAACCCACAAACACTGTTCGTAATCTTGGTCTTGACATTTGGATTCTACATTATCTATGAATGCTCAGATTTCTAGATCTGTCAAACACTTAATTTTCAACTGAGAAATATTGCTCGGATACGGCGTTTCATGGACAAGGAATATGTATCGCAGTATCGGGACTTGATACTATCCCGCCTAGACTAATGCCCTGGTAACTCTCTCCTTCTGGCTTACAAATAGCAATTTTTCAACTCAACGTTAGCAGAACAAGGCAGTTCGTCTCATTCATGGCATAAATCGACGCGAACACATTACACCTTGTTTGCACGATCTCCACTGGTTGCCAGGTAGGGAGAGAGTCAACTTCAGGTTATGCACAATCATCTCCCAATGGTTATTAATTGGCTTTCTCAGCATATCTGCAAAAATAACATTCACAGTATACTACTCCAGCTCCATTTGCAAACTTCGGTCTGCTGCTGATACTACAAGACTAAAATCCTGTCACAGGAGATTATGGCGACCAATCGCCTTTACAACATACGGACCACGTATTTGGAATTCAATTACCTCGGGATATAAGGAAGCACCTTCACTGAGTATTTCCAAAAAAACATCTCAAATTATTGATTATCCAAATAATTCATGTATGTATGGCTGTAGTATGTATGTATGTATGTATGTATGTATGTAGGGTGTATGTATGTCTGTATGTGTGTGGGTGTATGGGTGTGAGTATGTGGTATGTGTGGATGTGTGTGTGTATGTATGTATGGATGTATGTAGGGTTTTTTTTTTGGGTTTTTTTTTTTTGTTTTTTTTTGTATGTAGGTATGTATGTAGGTAGGTATGTCTTATGTATGTATGTATGATATGGTAGGATGTATGTATGTATGTATGTATGTAGTATGTATGTATGTATCGTGTCATATCTAAAAGCATATAAACGTGGGTTGCATTACACATTTCCAAAGTGTTCTATCAAATTGCAAAAAAAAAAATGTGTTTTGGACAGTGATATGCAGGGGGTTCCGCATGGGGTTCTGCGCGAAGCCCGGAGGGGCCCACCCAACCCCACCCCCCCCCCTGCACAACGGGTGGTTGAAATATGAACTCTACCTAACATTTATATTCAAACAAAAACCAATACATCAAATAGATGAAGTAGGTTGATCAACCTTGAAAAAAAATAGTGAACCAACTGTTCAAATTGTTGTATCAAATTTGAATAGAAAAGGATTAGAGGGACAAAGCAGTTAGTTATGGCAAATACACATTTGCTATATGACTGAACCACACTTACAAAAGAATTAAAATCTGATATGTGTGTTTAAAACCTTTTTAGTGATTCAATCCTCTTTAGTTTGATCGTGCCCTTCTATAGTCCCATTGTATTTGTATAGCAAAACACTGGAATTCAGAGAAGTTTGAATGGCAAAACTACGTAATTCTTAATGTTACGTCGTAGTTTGCCATAAAAATAATAAGGCTACTTTGAGAGAGAACCTGACAGTAACTAAAGTACGCAGTTTTGGCCCGGAAAAAAAGACTTGGAATGGTAAAAAGCACCCCGCGTTAGGATGTGCTATTTATTCAGAAGGGGACGCCGTTGCTGGCTTATAAGACTTTGTGAAATGAAAGCACAGTCTTCAAATTGCCCAGAAATAACTTATCTCAAAAGTCAACAATTTCGAGTTACGTAGTTATGCCATGAAAGGGCCACCCAGCAGAAGTTTGAGTTTTCTTTTCTTAGTGAATGAGGCTGTGTAGGCAATCTAAACCGGGCGTTGTGAAAAACAATTCTTCAAAAGCTTTTAACTATGGGCATTTGTTAAATAACAATGATTTCGCACTCCAGGAAGCTGAAGTCGTTGGCTTAGTATCCTATTCATAACGGGCGGAGTAACGGACTCAATAGCCTCATTATTTGCTGGAGTATGGAAAGTGGTGTGTACATTCTTGGTCACTGATATTCAGGAAAAAAGGAGATGACATTCATTCATTTTCACGAAAACGTGCACATACTAGAATGAGAAACACGCGTCGCCCTGATTTGGATACTT
>JAMKCH010024615.1:0-99426 GCA_023653785.1 Ophioderma brevispina
TTAAACCCGAAAATCAAATTTCCATAGACTCCTAGTAAAGTCTGTTGAGGAGACTCTTATTTTAACAATGACACTCATAACAATAGCTCAGCGGGATGTTGTCGGCTGCTGTGAGGGGATTGTATACAAATCATTATAATAGATGTAGCAAAGAAGTGAGGAGGTAAAAATAAATATGGCAGGAAGTCCATAAAAGAAAAGTAAACAAGGGCCTATGGAAAAATACACAGACAGGGAGGAGGGAAATACAAAATTAACAATATGAAGAGATGAAGGAGAAAGATGGATGAAGAGGGAAGATGAAAGATGAACCAGCATAAAAAGGAAAATATGAAAAAAGAAATAGAGAAGGAAGAGGGAAGAGGAAAAATGAACCAATGTCAAAAGGAAAGTATGACAAAATAGAGAAGACCTGAACTAGTACAGAACAGAGATAGGCAAAGGGGAGATGCATAGGCCGAAGAGAAAAAAAAAGAGGAATGAATAAATCAGAACAAAGTGTTCTGATCCCTTGCGTGGTTTCGCACCTCGTCCGTTGGATTCACCATTATACAGTTAAACGCTATTAGACGTATCGGCAAATACATATTCTATAATCTACCGCAGCTTCCGAGACTTTTTTGGTCGTAATACCGTTTTAAGAAGTTTATCGAATTAAAACGCAGTTGCCGACTGCAGAAGAGCGAGGTTCACATTCCCTGTTTTCATGCTTGCCTTTATGCTAATGAGCTGCCTTGAAGTTCCTTATTTGCATAATAGCCTTTTGTTGCTCCTGTCGGGCAGTCATGTGATTTGAACCCGGGAGTTGTGCCTCTTGTGGACCATCGTCACAGTGCATTCTGACATCGTGCATGAAGGTTGTTATTGTGTTTTGGCCAAATATTTTACCACCCTCCCACCCATTGTTTGGGTTCCATTTGTTTATCAACTGATATCAGTTTCTTCTATGGCTGCTTGAATTTTACCGTGTTTGCCATTTTACGAAGATATTAATTGGCTTTGTTTGTGCAGCCTTCATGGGGGTTGGCAGAAATTTGGCATTTAAATTAATTTACATCAATTATTTTAGTTAAAGGTGCAACGAGAGATTTTGAGGCACCCAAATATTGTGTCATAATAGTAATTTCATATAGATTAGACACTCAATAGATTTCTTACCTAATATTTGGCTACAGAAATGTCTTAAAATAGAGAAAAAGGGCGATTTTGATTTGTTTATATTTCAATATAAAACATAGGCTGAATTTCGTATTTGCTCCTATACGAAATTAGAAATTTCACAATTTTTGTACCAAAGAAACATTTCTCAGTCTAATCCTTTCAGATGGGGATATTTTTGATGGAAAGCTTTACAATAGTGCAAAAATAAGAATTTTGCACATTTTTTTGGGATACCCGTTATGTGAAATCTCTCGTTGCACCTTTAACATATTAGATCACTCCAGATGATCTTTAGCCAATGTCTAATCTAAATTAATAAAAGTAAAATTATGTTACAGGAACAAATGTGTGGTCAGAAGATCATTACTTCAGCCCTGACAAAACTGCTGTGTATATAATTGTGTAAACTCTCTATTGTTTGAATAAGTAAATTATAGACTTAGCTTAAAGATTATGATCGGTGGTGCAGCTTTGCTATAGAATGGTACATGTATATAAGTTGCCCAAATTGCCAGATAGGAAATAATCAGGAGACTGGTTAGAGTTCTCCTGGCTGATGGATAGTCATATTGTACATGAAATTCTATCATGGGTTCAAGAGAGTTTCTTGATCAATTGAATATAATGCATATTGTATGCAAGGGACTACGAGGGTTTCCTGGTTTGATATTGGGGATGCTAGGAGGTTTTCCTGGTTTTATTTTTTTGCGGATTGTAGGAGGTTTTCCTGGTTTGATATTGTTGATGACTAAGAGAGTTTCTTGGTTTTATGATGATTGTTAAGTGGACTGGAATTTGGGCTGTGATAATAACTTGTTCATGCACGATACAGATCCATATACCCACTTTGGTCTCCTGCGTTTGTTCTTCGGTCTGTCGGTAATCCTTATTTTTCTTCATATCATGTTGTTATTTTTTTTAATATCATGCATGTCTCTATTTGAAAAACAATATTCAGTGTTGTTGCTGTTTTTCTTATTCCAAGCGTCTTCAATTCAAATTCAAATTTTATTGAAAGCAATTCAGCACAAGGGCTGAATTACAATAAAATGCTAACAGTATAAAAATTGAATTGTTTAACATTATACATATAATACACACATATCGTCGGCTGAATGCAAGACCAACGTAAGTGCATTTTGACTAATTTTGCAGGAAGAACATTTTTGTGTTTCTATGGCTCCTATAGGTGGTGTGTCCCTAATCATAGAGGTAATACAATAGGAAAATGTATTGTATGATATAAATCAAATAATATCTCCTTGACAAATGTAATTAATATTTATTCGCAAAAAGATTGATAATACGTGGTCTTGCACTGAAAAGTGGCAAAAATGTCAAAAACAAGCCCAAAGTAAGGCCCTACGTTGGTCTTGTACTGAAAAATTGTTTAATGCAGACCAACGTAAGTGGCAATTACGTTTGGTATTGCCACTGAAAAGTGGCCAAAAAATGTTCAATACAAGCAAAGTAAGTGCCATACGGTGGTCTTGATTGAAAAAAATGTGAAAGCGAACATAATGGTATAAAAATATTCAGACATAATGAAGGACCCTTACTGAATCACTTCCACAAGTTTGAAAAACAATTTGGATGTTACATCTCTGTAAAAAAAGAAAAACAGGAAGGAGTTTCCGAGGGGAAGGTGGCAGTCCGTGGCAATTTATGGACAGAAACCCAAGGTGTTGACATCCGGACAGAATACAGTGTATCTAGATGTTTTGTGACACAATTCAAAAGCATTCAGACCAGGATTCAGGCATTGTACTTTAGCTTGTGTAAGATATTGATCTGGCAAGTGAAAGATGGACACGCCGGGATACACATATACAATAGCAATGGCTGTGAGCTGATGACAGCTGTTTTTCACGTCTAGTAAGGCTGGCATAGCATCCTTTTTCAAGAAATTGCCACGAACTGCCACCTCCCCCTCTGGAACTTTTCCTGTTTTTTACTGTTTTTACAGAATGTAAACATCCAAATGTTTTTCAAAATGGTGGAAGTGATTTCAGTAAGGGTCCTTTTCATTATGTCTGAATATTTTTTTATTCCATTATGTCGCTTGAAGGATAATGCGGAATAAGGCCCGTTTGTGAATTTCTCATTTGAGGAGTTTGTGAATACTATTGCTGCCATGCCACACGGGTCAGGCATAGGGACATCGGCGTACATAACCAAGGACACATATACAAGGGCCTCAACAGGAACTCCAAAAACGTTTGATGCGACTCAACATGATCATTACCGACTGCTCTTGTCACATGCTGTGATCTTATGGCCAAGCGAAGATCTGACTGTACTGTAAGACCGAGAAGCTTAGTCTTGTTCACCACTTCAAGCTGTTTACCTAGGTAATTGAAGATGGAAGAGGAGAAGGGGCTTCTTAAAACAGATTGAATCACCTTACATTGGGGGGGTTGCGCATAAGATGGTTACTGGTAGCCCAAGTATCAAGATCTTGCACACCCTCAACCATGTGAGAAGGCTGGTTAGCGGAGCGGGACTTCCGCAAGGCTTAGTCATGGACATATTTGAAGCTATGTGTTGAAGGTATTTTCAGAGGCATTGTTAATGAGGGCACTACACTATCATTTACAAATGGTGATTTAAGATGCCCTTACAAAGAAGAAGACGTATCGGAACACCTACCTTACATAAAGAAAAACAAGAAGAACAATTTACCAAATCAAACAAATAACTTTTGAGCTGTGATTTGAAGGCTGCCGGTGAAGCTGCGTGACGAATGTGATATGGAAGGCTTTCCAAAGTTTTGGTGCAGTAGCGTAGAAACCATTTGCACCTGCACAGTTACGAGTGGAATGGAATGGTTAAGAGTCTTGTGTCCTGATAAGATCGTAGTCCAGGGCGTGTGGGAAAATATTGAATGATGAGTTCGTAATGTGTGATGGAACATTATCATAACCTGTGAAAAACATTTGAAGACAATTGGCCGAACCTGAAATGAATTCTTTTTGAATGGTAAGCAGTGCAGTTCATGAATGAGTGGCGACACATGATCATATTTCCTGCATTTGAAAAAGTGAAGTGTGCAACTTGTTTTGTACACGCTGAAAATCTCTGAGTCGGCGTGTAGTAAGGCCAAATAAAAGTGAATTGGCATAACGAGCTGGAAGTGATGATGGCCCGCCAGCATTATTTGTTTTGACAAGATCCTGGCTGATGGAACATTCTAATCCGAGACAGATTGCAAAGGTGATCACTGAACTACATATAGAAGAGACGGATTTGACATGTTCATTGATCTGTCAAAGACGACACCCAGATTCTTTGTTGATGCTGGTGTAATTATATCAGAGCAATGTTGATATAAAATTGGACGATTGAGCCCAAAATTATTGGTCGAGCTATGAGTTTCAAAATATGGGGCGAGACGCAGTCGGCCCAATATTTTAAAACTCATCCGATTTTATTGGTTATTGTTCGGATCCGATATTGTCAACACTTGGACTCCTCAAAACTTATTTTGGACTCCTCAAAACCTCAAAGTTATTGATGACGTTATGCAAAATATGAGCTTGATAGAATGAAAGAAGTTCTTGATGGATTCATTTGGACACCAGTGTCATCCATCCAGGCTTTGATATGAGAAATACCGTTTCATTTTGAAATACGGTGTTGAATGATATGTACAACTGGGTGTGTAGCATAACAATATCTGAATTCTCACAATTCAGAATGAGTTTTTTCACAGGGTGAGTGTAGAACTGAGGACAAATGGACAGCTCCTTGGGAATGCCAAATCTTGAATCTTGAGGATCAGAGAACATTTACCAGTGATACCAAAAAGAAATCAGACAACCTGTAAAGGAGGAGATCATGATCATTGTGTCAAAAGCCGGGGACAAGTCAAAGCACACCAAGAAAACGGCCTTCCAAATTGAGTGCACTTAAAGTGGCACTCTTAACCCTCAAAAAAAAAACCAAGGCCGTCTCCGTGCTGTGGACAGACTGTAGGCTGATGATTACACTGAAAAAAAGTTAGTTGCCTTAACCTGGGTCCTAACTCTACATGAAGCGATCTTTCAATTAGCTGAGTCTGTTAGTTTTTTTAAGTTATTACAGGCTAAAACCAGGTGTCTTCAAAAATGGAGTAACAATTGTTTTTAAGATGATGGAAATGATCAGAAGACAGAGGGGTATTGACTATAGAAAGAAGCACAGGTAACATGATGTCAGTTTCTGCCTTAAAAGCCATGTAGGCATAGGATCAAGCCACGTAGGTCTGGTTAGTGATTTGCCTACAACACTGCATCATCCACACGGAGAAAGCGCAAAAGTCATCGATACCGGGGGTTTTCATTGAGTCACAAGCAGGTAAAGGATAACATAGAAGACTAATTAATTGAATTCAATTGTTTGGGAAATGGTTTTGTGTCAGATGATGTCAACATTATCATTAAAAACTTGATTTTTCCTGACGATCCGGTTTGGAAAATAATGAATCTGATCAAGGTATTTGCGGCGAGGTTCCCACGACGGATCTATGCCACACTCTTTCCAGTTTACAACGATTTACGTTTAAAAGATGGAATCTTTGGTATTTTATACCTGTGGTTCCTGAAAATACTGCATTTTCATGAACTCCATTCCACAACACCCCCCACTCCAGCCAACCTTAAGCTCTGGGGAAAACAACTTAGGTCTGTGCCTGTTATGCAACCATCAGACACTGCACCTCTTATATATGAAATGGCTGTAAGCCTCTCTCGATAGGGGAAGATTAACTGGAGAAATGATCAAACATCAGAGCAATTGAAGAGAGTCTTCTTCCTTACATCATAGAAGCCAACACAAGCTTGTTGTGTGCTACTGGCAGAACATGTCCTAGCACATACGGATTCCAAAACAAAGGAAGGGAAAGCCTACAGAAATCAACCTGTGCTGCTACCAAGTGCAATGCCAAGTGCGAATCTGAGCCAGGCCAATGACTGGAAGTTTCTTAGGATGAAGAGAACACCAATCCCAAGAATTCCCTCCACAAATTATGAGGACTGCCAAAAACGGACCAGATCTATTAATCTCTCAGAATTAGCCCACTGGTAGCCAGTACTTATGAACGGACATGCCAATTGAGCAAAAACTGCTGATGCAAAATGAGAAAGAAATGCAATATAGTGAGCTTGTTGCAGAATGTGAGAACCGCTCATGGACCACTCCCTACTCCTAAAGGAAGCCGAGGGTTGTATAACATGCCTGCCAAAAATGCCTCTCAACTCTCGGCATTCCAAAGAGAAGAGGAAAGAAGATCATGGCCATGCAGCAAATACAGCGTTGAGAGGAAGCTATGCTATCTGGCCTTAGCAGAAACTCAAAAGCCTTCCAAAGGATGAACGTTGATACCAATGCCAAACATCAACTCAGAGGGAAGTGAGACGGTCGTGGCCACGCAAAACTAGTTGAATCCACCAAAGTCGGGCCCGAAGCCCAGGAACCTCTGAAGTTGCCTACCAAGCACTAGAACTTTTTCTGACATCCCCGTTGCCTTCCAAGAGAAACTACACCAAGGGTGCACATTCTAAAACGGATGGACGAGCTCTGAAGGTAAACGACGCTTGTGGTAGTCTCCAATGATCTACTTCTCTCTCTTAGGATTAGACTTAAAAGCATGAGTACGAGTGATAAGAGGGCAGTGTTATCCAGAACATTCTTTGTAAAAGGTGACATGAGTATCAATTACTCATGTTGCTTTTTAATGAAAATAATGGGGCCAAGCCTCTCCCAACCTCAGAACCTCCCAATCAGAAATTGCTGAATGAAACTGCACACGCTGACGACGAGAAGTAAGGAAATCGGCAATCCAAGGTATAATTTCGTTCCTCACACCTAAGTCATACAGCTTTTGAATAGCAAGAGTGTGGTCGACAAAGTCGAAAGCCTTGGAGAAGTACATTATCAACAACGTGCCGACTGAATTAGGTTTGTCAGTATCCTTGTAGAACAAATCAAGGAGCTCAACTAAGCAATTGGTAGTAGAGGAGCCTTTTATGCTACCATACTGCTTGCGATCAATGGAACTTGAGATATCATCTAGCACCCATCTAGACACAAATCCTTCACTGACCTTTGCTTATTATCTATATATGTGATGATGATGACGATGACGATGATAACGATGACGATGATGGAAAAATGTTTGTTTGTCTTCGTACGACCGACCGTATACCTTAGTCCCAACCATATTTTTTTAATTTCATTATTTATTTTTTTTTTAGTTTTTTAACCGCAAATCCTCAAATTTTTGGTATAAAAATAACTAATTTACAAAATAAATATCACAAATCTTATCTTGGAATACTTCAGTTCCAACATTTAGTATTTGTTGTTTATAGTTGCTTTATTGGTTTCCATGACTTTCAGTGACATGAATATGTGGGTTTCATTTATGTACACCCTGTAATTGATGGTCTGAGATTTAGTATCTGTTGAATATTACAATTTAAATATGAAATCTCATTGACTCCATTCAAAACAGTTTCAAAGGTGATGATCAATATCTGTTAGGAAAATTATATTTTTTTTTCAAAGTTGAAAGCGGTCAATATTTTAGACGTCTTTGAACGTAAACTAAAATGTTATAAACATTTTCACCATTCTCAAAATGGCTGCAGCTGTTGGAAGAGATCGTACCGACTGTCGGTTGAATATGCTTTGAATGTCCAGGCAAAACATGGAAAAATGCTATTAAATGCCACAGGATTGTCTACTCCGGTCATCAGATTCAAATCCCCATGTAAGCCTTTGTCGTCGGTCCTCGTTTCGCTGTGTCACTTCCGCGGCGCACAAGATTTTGCTTTCATTGGAGGGGAAAACAATTTTCAATTCAATTAGTGAATTATGGGCTTTAGCTTTTGGCAGCCTTAGGCCATTTCTTCGGATTTTTGTCTGGCTTATAAGTGAAACAAATAAGCATTTCAAAATGCACATGTTATTTCCTAACTATTGGTTAGCATTCTAGTCTCCTGCTATCACTTCATGTTAAAAATACGGCGCATTTTGTGCCAGTTTACGTTACTGGCGAGGTCTATGGGAATCTTCACCTCAAAATCGGCATATACCATTTTGCCCGGAGTTAAAGGCGAGTTGTTCGAATCGCTGGCAATTGAATAAAAGAGTTATAGAGTAAAGTGTTGTGTTTCGATTTATTACCATTCTTTAAATTGAGTTTCAAGTACATTATTAAAAAACAAGTACAATATTAAAAAAAAAAAGATCTCCGCCATACTCACCCTACTCTTTCGAGAGCCTCTGTGGGACAAATGCTTTTGGCATGATGGATGATGAATGATGGATGATGAATGGATGATGGATGATGAATGATGGATGATGATGATGATGATGATGATGATGATGACGACGACGATGATGATGATTTTAAAATTAAAAGGTATGAGTTAAGAGAAATCATCCGCATTTAAACACTTACAATCACGCCTCTTGTGTTTTTCCAGTAGATCCAAAAGGATATTCAGACGAAAACTAGACATTCCAGTTTATGATCATGACACGCCCTAAAGGTAGTGTAGTCGGGAGTGTAGTCAACCATATCAGTTTGTAAAATATCATGCCAATCTACCGTTGTATACAGTGGTATATCCATTATCCAATCTATAATTATGATTCTCCCTAGCTCATAGCAATATATACACATTCATGGGTAGGTGATATTTCTAAAAAAAGGTTGACACTTTATCAGCACAGTATACAGCTCTATAGTTTGTTATTTTAATAACATGCACACTTGAAAGTGGAGGTACGACTTGTTGGTTACCATTGCCCACAACTAGCTGCAACCGATGCCATGGAAACGTAATGCTACTCGTATTTTAATCACAGGATGTTCAATTAATTAGGTATTTCAAAACCTACACCAATACGACATTACAGAAGCTATTTTAGTTTGATCAAAAGTGGCTCAGATATAGTTATAATATATCATGCTTATCTGATATCTGTCCTATACTATGTTTAAAAAAATGGCAAAATCTAAAACCTATTTTTTTTTTCAATATTGAATCTCAACATAAGTAATTTAGTGCATCACATTAAAGAAAAAAGACCAGGCTTTTTTTTGTTTGGTTCATCTCATTTACTTGTTTCAATCGAGAGATAACTTCAGTTTACTGCGGAACACAAATAAGATGAAACAAACACTATTGGAAAGCCCGGTCTTTGTTCTATAATATTTTGCCAAGTAAGAATGACTTATATCGAAATTTCATTTTGCCATTTTGTAGACAGGCTGTTTAGGGCGGGAGCCCAGAAAATTTATACAAAATGCGCCCTAACTGCTGACATGGGCTGAAAGGGTCTTCCACCCACAAAAAAAAAAAAAAAAATGCTGCCAGCTCTGGATATTCAGATGGCCATCAAATTAAACGCCATATTTGATACTAATTGAATCAGCACTGCATCAGTAAATATTTATGTGAAGAAATATATTACCTGACTCAAAAATTCTATTTCTGACGTAATAAACACATTTTCGACACTTTTAACCGCTCAGACGAGCCAATCTTATTTACAATTATTAGCCACAAATCAAAATTGTGTCAAAGAAAGAATTAGAAATGTACCTTGACTAATAACTCACAACAGACATTCTGATTTTTTTTAGAAATTAATATGGCCAAAAAGCGAAAAAAATACAATTTTTCGCCATATTGGCCTGCCTTTGAAATTGACGCTTGTTAGAAATCAGGATTTTCTAGTATCAGTTGATTATGGTCAAAAGTAAATTTTTAATTGTCACATTGACACATTTTTTTTATATTTGCAGCTGATATTTCTAAATTTTGTACCCAAGCAATTTTTAAAGATTTTTGCTGCCATATTGGCTGATATCATTAGAGCAGTCATAACGCATCAAAAATAATTATTGTATCCAGTAGCATGTACCAGGGTATTATTTTGCAAATACTTTTAATCTATAAATTTGCTGATATCGGGCTTATTCGACTGATTCGACTATTTTTTCTGTATTTTTTATTCCATGTACTTGGGGTCTGGTGGTTAAGAGAAAACATACAAAATGCACCCAGACCCCACAACAGTGACGTAGATATAAAATACAGCGAAGGAATGAAGAAAAACAACTGATTCGACTATTATCAACTATGGTGTTCACTGACTGATGACGCCATCTTGCACATCTCGGGTACGCCACGGCGCAGACCCGGTAGCAATGCATTTTTATGATGTGAGTTGAACACTCTTTCAGCCCAAGGCATGTTGTCAGCAGCGACGTCGCT
The DNA here is from genome assembly GCA_023653785.1 of Ophioderma brevispina. Classification (NCBI taxonomy): domain Eukaryota; kingdom Metazoa; phylum Echinodermata; class Ophiuroidea; order Amphilepidida; family Ophiodermatidae; genus Ophioderma; species Ophioderma brevispina. The sequence continues at coordinate 10,431 of JAMKCH010024615.1, forward strand.
TTTTCGTATAAATAAAATTTCTGGGCAGCCGGTCTATTTAATTAAATTATTCTTCACGTGTAATTTTAACGTGAATCCATGCCTGTGATTTGGTTTCGGAAGTTCTCGAAAGCTTATAGCCAGTTATCGTGCTTATTCGACTGATTCGACTATTATCAACTATGGTGTTTACTGACTGTTCACGGACTGATGACGCCATCTTGCATATCTCGGGTACGCCACGGCGCAGACCAGGTGTGGCAGGAGATATAGTCCTCCGGGCTCACAGTGCGGAAACAATAGTGAACAATAGGGCAATCGATTCAGTTAAGTTGACTCTTCACGCAACATTAGTTTCATGCTTTATTCCGTTGTCGTCTATGAAGCCCGGACTATGATACCTGCCGGACTATGATTACTTTCACACCGGCAGCAATGTATTTTTATGATGTGGGTTGAACACTCTTTCAGCCCAAGGCATGTTGTCAGCAGCGACGGCGCTTTTTCGTATAAATAAAATTTCTGGGCAGCCGGTCTATTTAATTAAATTACTTTTCACGCGTGATTTAACGTGAAAATTTTAATAATAATAATAATAATAATCTTGATATAGCGCCTAATGCAGAGGCCTCTAGGCGCTTCACAGAAAGGAGCAATATACAAAATATCAATACGACAAATACAAAAATAGATAAAATTCTAATGTTAAAACAACAATGATATACATCAATTATACACAATTTCAAAATAACTTAAATTTAAGTAGAAATTCAAACATATATATATTGTGACCAACAGAAGAGAAAGACAACCCAGTTGCCTCCCATACTAAGAACATATGGGGATACACCTGAATCGTCAGCTGTGAGGATCTGTGTGTATGTACCCCACAGCGACATCGGTCAAGTCTTGATCTTTCCTGGATTCAAATGCCTCTAACCCTACCTAAACTGATGAAAACAACTTTCCTAGGCAACAGGATTGGATGAAGGTAGAGAATAAGAAAAAGAAAGGGAAAAAAATCACAGAATTATAATTAGTGATTGGACTGCATCAGAAACAGGATACGTATCAGGAGCCAAAATGTTGTGTAAATTCAGACGTGACTTGAAAATGACTGAGCTAAGCGGATACTGTTAGGGAGTTTATTCCACAAATGTGCTGCTGCGTAAGCAAAAGATCTATCACCATAGAACTTTGTTGATGAGTTGGCTAATTTACTCAGCTGGGAGCAAGAAGATGATCTCAAGGTTCTCGGTGGTGAATACAGCTGGATGAGCTCAGAGGTATAGGCAGGTGACATGCTGTGGATGGCCTTATAGGTAAGAAGTAGAATCTTAAAAACTGCCCTCTGTTTAATTGGAAGCCAATATAGTTGGTAGAGAGCTGGTGTGATATGTTCTCGTCGACGGATTTTAAGGACAAGAGCTCGCTGAACCTTGGTCAATTCTCTTTCTGGAAGGCCATAAAGCAAGGAATTGCAGGAATCCAGCCTAGATGTAACAATGGCGTGGACCAATCTGATGGTAGATTTTTCATCAAGGTACTGTCGAAACTGCCCAATTTTCCTTATTGAGAGCCAAGCAGCTGTGCATAAGCTGTTAACATGATTGATCATTCTTAGTGATGAGTCTAAGATGACACCAAGGTTCCGTGCTTCAGCTGACGGATGTATAACAGAATTGCCAATGATCATAGTTGGCTGAGAGTTGCTAGCTGATCTGCTAAAATGAGAGCGAAAGTACAACATCTCCGTCTTCTTGTCATTTAATATCAGCTTGTTGGATTTACACCAGGATCTGATGTCTGCAATGCATGTTTCAATCTTTTTTATGGCTGCTTCACGATCCCGAGGGTGGAAAGTCAGGTAGAGCTGGGTGTCATCAGCGTAAACAACAAATTGAATACCGTAGGCAGTGATGATATCTGTAGTGGGGCACTGAACAAGATGAAGTCAATCGGTCCAGTAACCGAGCCCTGTGGGACTCCACAATCTACCGCCACAGGATCTGACGAAGCACCTCTGACTGATATAGATTGAGTTCGGCCATCTAGTTATGACGAGAACCAACTTAATGCTTTTCCAGTAATCCCATACCGTTCAGTTAGACTTTTAAGGAGCTGTTTGTGGTCTATGGTATCGAAGGCGGCGCTGAAGTCCATTAACACTAGTACAGCCTCATTTTGTTTCGGAAGTTCTCGAAAGCTTATAGCCAGTTCTGCAATTATGTTAACCAAAATTTAAAATTGACAAATATTTAAAAACATCAAAACAATTTGATATATGTTTCATATCAGAGGTAATACCATAATGTTACGTCTTGCGGCCAGCACCCCTTGATATCACCTCAATATTTATTTTGTTATTGTTCAGAGGGCCATCACACAAGACTATTTTATTAAAGTGCATGTACGTTCATTTGGAAATACATGTATTAAAACATCACCAACTATCAGAAATCTTGGTGCATACAGTATATTGATTCAAACATGACCATGGCTTCACATGTCACAATTGTCAGTCGGAATAGTCCATTAGCAAGTTTCTGTACGGGCCTTAAAGAGAGACACTGGCACATTGAAAATAGTGCGCCCTCAAGATTTTCAAAATGGATATTTTTGCATGGTTGTAAAGCTTTTATATACATTAACCCTCATCTGAAATGATTAAGACCAAATCAGCGTCCTTATGGGTAAAGAGAACGATTTTATAATTAATGTCGCCGGCGACATTAATTCAGCAGACGACGGAAATGGCGTTTAACACAAGAAAACGCACCCATATGCATGTTTCCCACGGCATGCACCCTGATTGACTGGTCTGTGACCTTTGTGGTTTTTAATATCAATGAGTACGAGTCTATGATATCCACGCAATATACACATTTCTTAAGTTATGGAAAACTTAAAAGTTAGCCTACAAATTACCTGGATGTCTTTAACCTCTTATAAACGTCCTATCGGTTTTTTAGTATGTTATTTTTATGTGTAAAATGTATATCTATCTTATAGTGGAGGAGCTAGGACCCATGTCAACATCATCGTTTACCCCTCGCTACGAAAAGGTTTGACACCTTTAGTAGTTAGTATGGACCCTCTATATCAACGCTAGGTAGGTAGTACTCTCAAATTGTGGTGTCACTTTTTCAATAGGGGCCAATTTAAGTTTACACAGGGGTCAAACTTTTAAAATGTTCCAATCATGCTGAAATGTATGTCATATTGTCCGTCTAGTCATAAGGCGGATTCAAAAAAATGTATAGTTTGTACCATCTATGACCAAAATGGCTAAAATGGTAAAAAAAGGTCAATTTCTATTTGTACAGGAGGCATGTTTTGTTAAATGTACTACAATTGCCAAATAGATGGGGTAAGAATGCGAGTAATATTTTGAGAGCACCAAAAAGAGAATTAATGACATTTGTGTATTGCTGACATGGTCATAACTCATGATGGCGGCGGTTATACCCGCTCCGGGGGACGTAAATCAAGAAGAAAAACAACCCTGTCCATCCATTTCGACATAATAAGAACCATAACGAAAACTATAGATAACATTTTTTCCGCACTGGACATTTGCAGACCACTCAACACTAGTTGACGCTGGGAAGGAAGATGATATAGGCAGTGTGAGGGAGAGGGAGAGAGAGAGAGAGAGAGAGAATGTGGTACAAGTCAGAAACAAAGATATCACTTGATGTGCTTGAAGGAAACTTAGGTCACCATATTAAATTTTCCTTCTACATAGAGAAAAATTTTCACATCTTCATAAGCATATTTTTATTTTTACTGAGAAACACCTATGACGTCACTGAGTATACAGTCCACGCCCATTATGATTTTATTGTATCAGGTTGATATGAGCTAATGTCTTCTTATGAACTATTTTAGAGTCAGTTTAAACTACGTTATATGGCCCAAGTAGTAACCAGCTAAAGTAACGCCACTTTCCAGGACAAGTCAATACCCCACTTTAATATTTTGTACTTAGAAATGATTTAGGGTCATTATTAGAAAAGTGTTGTTTAATAACGTCGAAAAGATGTGTAGGACTGCCTGTTCCTCCCGATATACGCGTATAGTACCCTAGTGGCGAAGTAAATCACCGCATTTAAAAAACAAGCCTGTACGTAAAATATAAATGCCATAAATTCTTTTTGGAGCTCCCAAAATATCATCCAGGTTCTTATTTCAACAATATGCCAGTTTAAGTTCAATTAGCAATATGCCTCCTTGCGGCGGCCATCTTGGACGCCTAGCTGTTTAAGCCCCCTTCAGGCAGTTAAAAACATGTTTCGTGTAGTCGTGGATAAAATTTCTATCTGTAAAGAAGTTATAATGGCGGTTTTACATAAAACAATCGCTAACTCTGGTTTTTGTTTCACCGTGTTAGTAACACTGGCACAGATCTTGTTTCCTCGCAACAACCTTGTTTTTTTTCGATACTGATTCCTTTTCCGGAATTACCGGGAGGCGCGCGTCCCCTCCGCCCCCTCCCTGGATCCGCGCCTGCTTACTTCCGAATGACCTTTTGCAAACTCATGTAATCAATACGATCCATGCCAGTGTGAACAGACTTTAGTTTCGTTTTCCAGTTTGTAAGACAGCAACGGTTTGGTTACTAAAAGAAAAAAAAACGCATATTCATTCCAAATGGGTTTCCAACAAAAACATAACAGACACCCAGGCACACATAGAAACAGTTGTTTCGATGTTGATGTATTGTGGGGAAACATCCGTAGAATTTTTGGCGAAATTTCAGGTTATATACATAAATAGCATCTTCATACATTTGCAGGCTATTTTCAAAATGTAGCCTTATATCCTTGCCTTTAACTTTAATGGCAGATTTCCATTATCTCTTGCGTATGAGGCAGCAGCTAAATGTATTGTAGACGGTGGAGCGAACTCACTCTTGATTGACTGGGGTTTGAGAAGTCTACAAAAGGTAGGGCACTCATTGAGAATGTGATCCGCATTATGTGATGGAGTACCACATTGGCAGGCTGGAATGGCCCCCGGGAATGGCCGCAGCCCCCATCGGTGCATATAGCGCTACAGCATGAGGTGAAAAAGGGCCTTAAGGTTTGTTCATACCTCGCTGCACTGTAACGTAACCTGCTGCAGCTGCAGTTAACATGAATTTAACTCGGTTGCAGTACCGCAATGCAGTATATTGGACAGAGACCCTAATTCGAGCACTGCAACTTACCGCAAGGCACGTTGCAGTGTAGTATGAACGAACCTTTAGATTTCTACCAACCAGGGCCAGAATAATAACATTTGCAATCATAGCTAAAATCGATCATTGGGTTATATATTTCACGAAAATATGTGATGACAAAATTAACAGTGGTGGCAATTCGCATACAGCAACATTTTCCAAAATGGCCGCCATTTTAAAAGGTAATAGCGCTACTATAGCGAATTAGTATCGAAATGTATGTTGTCTGGGTGAAGAGGTTCAATATATAACTGAAATAATTATCCGAGTCATGACAATTTATATACAAGGCTATTTTTCAAGATGGCCGACATCCGTATATTTCTTATTATATAACCTATGAAGGTGATTTTGGTGTCAAAATAATGTTTTCTTCTGGGTCAAGGAGTTCGATAAAACTATTTTCAAAACTGTCAAGATGAATAAAAACGTGAATTTTATTTCCCTATTGTCACTATTTCATAGTAGGCCAATATTTTTAATACAACTACCAGGGTGTTAAGAGTTACTACAAATAATCAGCCTGGATGTGGCAAAGTGATAAAATATTAACCCAGATGCTTGACAATTCTACCAACTCAAAACCCAACCCCTCAGTAACTCCTCCTTGGGAACGTCCTAACCACGCACTTTAGGGTCTTATGAACGAAGAAACCCCCAAAACATTGACTACCAACAACAGGGGTACCCGTGATAATATGGGAAAATTAATCACGAATTGGGTGCAACGAACGGAAAATCTGTATGCAGCTCTTGACTATTATCGCCACACCCTCTGAAAATTAAGCTAAAGATGATGTCGGTTGGATTGAATTTTACGGATTTCGTGGCAAACCACCAGATATATCATACAGGCAGTCATTTACTAAGCATATTTGCAATTGTAACATAAACAGAACAACCTTGATGATTATCAAACATGACCTTAACAGATTCAACAAAATTGTTCTGAAATTGAAATTAAATTTTAAATCATTAATACCAATTTTGAGCTTTTATATGCAATAAAGGCACATTTACGATTAAAGGAAACAATGACATGGAAAAAAATGACATAACGAAAAGACCCTACTGAAATCACTCACGTGTTTGAAAACAATTTGGGATGTTTACATTCTGTAAACCAGTAAAAAAAAACGGGAAGAATTCCGGGGGGGGGGGTGGGGGGGTGAGGCCAGTTTGTGTGCAAATTCTGGAACAAGGATTGTCACCCCGCAGACTGAATATATACTCAGTAAATTGACACTAAATTCAATGCAAGTGGACAAGCAAAATGTTTCAACACAAAGTACTACAAGTTTATTTCAAAAACATATTTCTTTTTCTTTCAGACAAAAAATATATGATCTTTTGTGTGTATAAATATTAAAAAGTTTTTCTTGATCGATTAACTCATTACAAATCAAAGTTGGTGACACGTTTCTTGCGAATGTGCACACAACAAATTTCTTCATGTAGTTGCGCAACTGAAAAAGTTTCTTGAGAACTATAGAAGTTAAAATTAATATTGCCAGATGAGCGATACAAAGTCTTGATGTGACCAAAACGAAGATTCCCTTTCAGCAAATTAAAAGGCTTGACTTTTAAAGTTGTTTGGCCTTTTCCAATAAAGGTCCAAGTGCCCGAACTAAAATTTGCTGATATTAATTCCAAATCAAGTGATGAAAATAAACACAGAAGGGTAGACCTAACGGAATTTAAAGACCAAACGGACATATAATCTTTCTGAAATTGTTACCCATGATGGTTATGTTAGGTGCACTGTAACACATTTTGATAACATTACACTGGTTATGATTATAAATTCCTATTTCCCAACATTGAACTCTTGTAATAACATGACTGACCAAACTGAAATATTCAACTAATTTGATATGATTAATTGCACACAAGGCATGTTTTTAATTTAGAATATTAAAAAAAAAAAAAAAGTGTATTTCAAATTTTGTTTTGCTACTTTTGTGAAATTTTTTTGAACATAAAATTTGTATCCAAATGCATATCAAAATCCTTCCACAATTATTATTGTAGACAAATTTTGAATAGGACCAAAACTCTAATCATAACTTTTGTAATGGAACTAAACCTCGTATTCTCTGCCGCAGTTTCAAGGTTTAATTATAAAATAAGTTACAATTATACACGAATCAATAAATATCTGTGAAATTAAACTTGTGTGCCGGTTTTATAGGCTGATTCACTGCTCATTCTAGAAAGTATTGCACACAATTTCACAAATATTTCTTAATTCACCAATCCCACATTGAAAGTTCCACCAAAAATGTATCCAAGTAAAAACCCAGACAATAATTTAATTACTTGAAACTGGCTCACATATTTGTAACCCAGAAAACATTCTTAAAATTGTTGGAAACATATTTGTATTCCCAGCATTTCTTTAAAATGAAAGAAATGTTTCCTCCAAAATTATAATTCAATTTCAATAAAGCCTTTTACTTATAATTTTAAAATTACAAACTATATCAGTATAATATCACAAAGTTAACTTACATTGATTCTTTAAATAAAATGACTTGGATTCCGGCAAGCATTCCTCAACAGGTAGCATGATTCCCCTCAGGTCAATGTGTTGTGTCACTGCCATGGTCGGGCCCTCCAAGTATATCTAAACTATTATATCCGCGACCTAATTTGAGCACAAGCACTAAATGTTGCATCTCATAGCACATTTGGGCCACTTTATCCCATGCAAGCCAAACTATGAAAAACCGAGATGCTATACTATATACTAATTATACTGTAGTAATTTCATCTTTATTCACATTCAAAATTATAATATATCGATATAAAAGTCACATATGTACAGACCAAGGCATCTGGGGTCTCATTCGGACCACCAGGCAAGGTATAGACAAGTACATTTCACCAGAAAACCCAGTTTAAAAACGTAACAGAGCTAAAACATAAAATCATACTGGTTGACAATATGCAACCCTGGTCGAATACTATGCCACAGTTATTACAACCTTACCCCTCCTTCTCGTGCCTAGAGGCAGATGGAAAAGTTAAGAAGGTAAAGAGCAGCTTTGGGATTCAGTTTTCACATCTGAGCGTTGGTTTGAGATTTGGCCGTGCGGATAAGACGTTGCACAGGCTCTCCAGTAGGTTTTTTGTAATAAGGTCACCTCTTGTACCACTTCATCGTAAAATGGCTGCAAGTGTAGCCATCTTGTGATGTCGTCAACCAGAGATGCTATCTGTCAACTTTTACCTTATGAACTTTTTTCAATATTTGCTTCGAAGGGAACGGTGATTTCGACCTCAAGAAGATCTTTTGTTGACGATGGACAGTCAACAGGGAACATGTCCGGTTTTTGACTGTGGGGCTGACGGCAGTGGAACCGTCCCCCCTGCCACAGTTACCCCTCAATATCAGCTGTTATACGCACCTTTTTATGCCTCTCAAGAAAACATCCTCGCTATGTTCCAGAGAGGCTATTATAATGCCTATGATGTTATTATGTCGCCAGAGGTATCTGTCGAGCATACAATACAGTTGTTTGCTCAACCACCGATTCATATAACTCACTGAATCTTGATTTATAGAATCTTTTATCTTAGGGTTTATTGTATTCTAAATTCCAATTGGAACCGTGGTCATTAGTCAATGACCTTAATGAAACTTGATTTAGCTCTCCCATTTTTTGTGCAATTGAACCTAGGGTGGACATACACCATTCATCGATCATTGAACCACCTGAATCCTCCTTGGGTAAGACCTGGATAAATAATCAATCACACCTATACGATAAAGTCATAACCCCATATTTGAGAATGCTAGGGAGTATCATGCATTACCAACATATTGCTTTTATTGCCTAGGTCCTTTTTTGGCACACTTCATGGGAAGGTTCATACCTTCAGCTATAGGCTACTATAGGAGGCTACACAACATGTGTTGTCCGTACTGATCGCCAAATCCTAAGTGAGCTGTCTATCGTTTGAAAAGCAGCCTAGGGGAAAACCAAGTGTATGCATATAAATTATTATGATCCATACTGTCTGTTTCCCGCACATAAAACTGGCACATTTTCTTAAAATATATAAAATGTCAACCATCCCTTTCTTTTTTCCCATACAGAGACCAATTGTATGTTATAGACTTCAGCAAACCATGACCTAAAGATATTACAATGGGGCCGGGTATTAGGCCATTGTATAGCCAGGGGTTACCACCTCCACGATTAGGGTTGAGTAACAAGATACCCGTCCTCTTTCAAAACAACTGACGCATTGTACATTATTATATGTCGTTTCCACTAATTTTCTTCTTCTGAAACGCGGTAAATTGAATAGAAATAAGTTAAGCAATAATTTCCGGCTTTGGTTCTGCCCAATAGTTGTGAGGGAGGCCAAATCTTGCCCGCACAATTCGCTTATGTTTGTTCAGGTTTTTCTTCCGTTTTCGATAAATGATAAAACGACTGGCCAAATTCATTGAAACACGCACTAAGAAGCTCAATATGTACTTATGTGTGAATGCGTTCAGTATTTGTTGTCCCTGAAAAGTCCTCAGTCCTAAATTGGAGAGCCGTAACAGCTGAAATCTCATCAGCTTCGCGACATATAACAATGGTCCTGCACTCCCAGATGAAAGGGAATTGGAAGTGGTTTTTCTACACCCTACAAACAACCGCATAGCGCCGGTGTTGAATATCTTTAACTCCATTGTTTTGCTGAGTCTATGTGTATCCACTAGTCCCTGATTTGGGGAAATGAAATTGAAGTGCTTTTCTTCTTTTTCAAGAAATGTGCCAGTTTTATTTAGGGGGCACATTATAGGATTTTTAATAATTCAATATGAATTTACACCTTGGTTTTCTCCCCTATCCCCCCGATGGGGCCGACAAAACAACAGCATAGAGGACATGTCCCATCGACTAATAGGGAAATGTCAAAGAATCGGATGGTTTTTTGCATTCACCACAACCTGTGGTAGAAGTAATTATTGTCCGCCGTCCAACAGTCAGCTACACGGTAAGGTATAGGGCAATCTTCAGTTGACTCGTCACGCACATTATTTTTTACGCTTTATATTGCGTTATCGTCTAGGGAGCCCGGGACTTGGCCCCTCGGATAGGTTGCTTCCCACACCGGTTTACTTCACTACACATGAAACTTTCATCCTCATTTCATCCTGGTTATGAATGGCACTTAGTCCTCCCAAGTAATGTCTATGCCCTGACCCAGGAGTGTCTGTTTTGGGTGAATAATAATTAATCATAGGGCTGTTTTTGATATTAGAGTGTATCGGTGCGAATGGCTAAAGAGCGCATAGCTCTGTAGCCCTGGCGCGTATGTTCAAGGGTATTACCGTATGTTTGATAGAGATTACTTTTGCAGGGGGAAGTTTTCTGGAGTTCTGAAGTTAGCACATGTATTTAACAGAAGCATGATTGATGTGACTTCATATTTTTTCTTAATTTATCATGTATTACTAGATCTTTTGACCAAAGGTTTAAGAGCTGAGTTTTTTAATGTCATTGGGACCGAGAGCTGGCCATAGTACATCCTGAGCAGTTTTTTCACAAAATACCGTTTGAAATCCCCATGCACAATCGAGCAGATCGTGTCCTACCCTCCCTTACAGAAAAACCACTGTATAGTCTCACATCTTGAGTCGATTCCCGTGCCAACAGAGATACAGATGCTTGCTGCTTTGCCGTATTGTAGTTATACACGGTAACGAGAATTACGAGTTTTGGGTGTCAGTGTCAGGTACAGGTCACTTGTCAGGTATCAGATATCGTGTGCTCTTCGGGGGGCTACCGCTTATATAAATCCGACTATGTTAAATCACGGTCTGTACATATGACCCTCTGCCCACAGTGGCTATAAAATTTTTTTTTCCCAAAGACCCGTAATATATTGTCAAACATACCAAAATTTACCTTTTCCCTACAGATTCAAAACCGACGTACGATGACGATATCGGTTGTTTTTTCCCAATGAGGGATAACGTACGTCTTTGTACGCTGAATGGTCCCCCGAAGGCAAATAATACCAATCAATGCCTTGACGGTCATCAATCTTTATTTTTCCCAAATTGGTTGTTATTCCCATATAAAATTCCTTTTTCGATTCACATCTGTATATTGTTCTTTTCATAATTTAATATCACTGTCCCCGCATGAATGTGAAAGATGGGTCCATAAGTCTACAAACTGCAAAACAAGCCGGCAAAATACCCTTACCGTGGACTGTATGGCAGACGGATCCCCGTTTAGTTAATAGCAGGCTTACACCACTTGCACGCGGCTGCGGGGGTTTTGCGTCGAGTCTAACACAAAACCTAATGCACACCACTGCATACCTAACTGACGTGCATCACGACTCTTATCAAATTCGGTCCAAATTAAATCTGGAATAAAAAAAAGATTGGACCATTTTATTTTAAAGTTCCCCTCACTGTGACAAGGATCTGACATTACTGCAGCTTTACCAACTTAAAAGCATTTGTCATCACTTCCAAAGGTTCTATATAGATAGAGAGGTAAACGGTTACACGACATCTTTAGAAATTCATCGACTCGCATGTTTTGGTTGCCGACCAACAAAGGAAACATAGAGTACTAAAATGAAAGCAATGGCTGCCTCCGCTTCTTTTCTCTTCACATACTGTGGGTGCAGCTTTGCATATGCACTAAACGGTAGTGATACAAATTGATGTAATAGTGTTAAGTGGCCCATGTGTAATAATAGTGCACCTGGATCACCGCTGGATCATTGTGCTCAGAATACTCTTTTCCGCTCATAATGCAAGGCCGCTTAGTAAAAGAGGTATCCTTGAGGCGTTTATTTATCATTAAATCCATAACGACTGAAGTGTCATTTCGTTCGTTGTGTGTCCATGGTAGGACAAAATTAACACCCCAATAGCACCCAACATCCAACAACTGATATTTTTGGCCGGATTGTTTGTATCGATCGAATTGGACATTATTGTGTATACAAGCCCCAATCTAATACATTATTCCGTGCAATATGCAAAATGGTCGCGCCCAGCACGGACGAACTGGTTTTGAATGGGCTTCACCCCCTTGATCAAGCGCCCCCCGTTTCATAGGTTTAGCGTGAAATTTTCATTTCAATTTCCACCCCTGCACATGCCCCTCATTCAACGCCCATACCTTCGTAAAGTACTAGAGGTGATACCGATGGGTTGAATCCACTGACCTCTAAATATGGATAGCGGGTCGAGTCGCCGATTGAACAACAGAAGTTGCTTTTTCGCCCTACACTAAATGGCGGGAACACTACATCACCTGCTGTGTGGCAAATTTATTCCACACGATGTTCTATTGTTTTATACAAAATTCCTTTAACTTTGACATAAAGTGAAGCCACATTGGGTGCAGGGTCAAATGCAACTTCCTGTTTTTCACTCGGCTGACCATAACTGTGCGGCACCCGCTATCCATTTGAACACCATAATCATTTTTCTGTTTTCACAGTGGCTGGTTTAGATCCAGGTACTTACTTCTTTGATGTAATCATTTGCACACTCATCACTAACACTGTATGACACTACACCGCGCAGGATTTATGTTATCATCTCTTTCATTACACTCTTTGAGCATATTTAATGTGAACATACTTGTCTACCTTCTCGACCTTGTGTTTTGATCACATATTTCCCAAGTCTCCCACTTTGTTTCAACCTGGGTCGCAGAGTACTTGGCTTGCAAAGGATGCATTTTATTGGAAAAGGTGCCCAAACTTTTTTCACTGGGTTTTTGAATACACTGTTCGGGCATCTTTGTCATATACCATTTTTTTTAAATTTTGCCTGGCTCTGTTGATCTATCACTCAATCAATTTATTACAACAAATTTCCATAATCAAATACATTAAATGGAATCCACAAACAATGACATTATGGAGGAGAGGGCCAAAAGGCCAATAAGGCCAGAGGCCGGCCATCCCTAAAACTTAATGTTACTACAACTACGAAAGACATTAAAATAACGGGGAAGGGGTGAAATAACAAAATAAGACATCCCCAAGATAAACAAATTTTACCCAATAGTATATTTTTAAATGAGTTGTTTTTGCATTGATTTCTAAAAATGTTTAGCTGATTTTGAACTTTTTAGATTTTCATGAAGTTAAATTCCCAAGAATTGTTTCCGGATGTTTTAATTGATTAATCTGAAATACTTTTTTTGTTTGGGGTCAAATTTATAATCATTGGAAGTTTCTCGGTATTATAATTCTGAATGGCATGACGGCCGAATAAAATCCCATGAAAGTGATATTGCTAGTTGATTTGTACTGAGTAAACCTTACATAAATAAGCCCAATTCCAAGTTATAAGTCAAAATATTGCCTGTATGGCTTCTATAGCTGGGCATTTGATCTTGTTTTGAGTGTTTTTCCCTCTTGCTGGCAATCTCTGTGACTCTTTTGGATCCGGTGTCCTGATTGAGCCACATAGTCCTATCTAGCAATTCACATAGGATTTCCTGCACAAACCACCAACTCAAAGGACTGGAATCCTAATGAGACTCTTGTACAGCCTCCCCAAGTAACAAATAACAGGAGATGAACACCCTCATCCCAATCCCTCCCTCAAAATTCAACAATATGTTTTGATGCATTGTTTTCAATGTTTTTGGTGTACCCTTTCTAGGCCTGCCTGGGATCTTCTGGGTGTATGTTGAAGAACTGTACTGGGAAATTCCCAACTGGTCCAATGAACTTGTTTGGAACAACCTGACATGAAATTTGATCCTTGATCATACTGAATTTGATTTTTCAAAAGGCCTACAAGGGTGGAAAAACTTTGTTAGAGCTTTCACGCGAGAAAAGTGTAGTGCTTGTATGGACCGAAAACGAGATAACGTTATTGGAAGATGACAGCAAGTCTATCCTGTGACTCAGGGAAATTGAATGACAAGGAAATTGGTCACGTGTAAAAAAACTTTTTAATCCATACCGTTTTGAAATAACTGTTTATCATGGAATGTGAATACGTATGCACATGATTTGCCCAAACCAGTGATTTTAATCCATTCAAATTGCATTGGTGATGTCTTAAAATTTTCCGATTTTTAAAGACCTTTGTCAGGGCGGATCCAGCATGTGAAAAACGTCAAAATTACGGGGCGTGAAAGGCTAAACTGTTCCAAATGGGCTGATTTTTGCAAGATTTTGCAGAAATTCCGGAGGGGGGCGCGCGCCCCAGTCCGCCCCCTCCCTTGATCCGCGCCTGTTGTCCCCCATTTGGCGTTATCTCGTTTCTGGTCCCTAATCACTACACTTTTCTCGCGTAAACATTTAGATTAAAACCCTAAAACCCCGTACAATTCAATCACCGTTTTATTTTGGGGTCATTGGTGGCGTCCTACAGGGTGTCTCATAAAGATTACACACCCTAACTATTAGTGACCATAATTCAAAGTGAGTTCACATTTGGAAATTTAAAAAGAAGCTTAAACCACAATTATTTTTCAATATTTTAATGTAAACAGCACTCGATTCGGATCGGTCATTAGTTGTGATAAATAAGCGATTATGTAAACACATGTCAATGACACTTCCCTCCAGGTTTTGTATAAGTCCCATTCAGACATAACAGGCGAGAAAATCATCAATACTTCTTTCATTTTTCTTTTTCCATTTCCTTTAAACAAAATAGATATGATATTTTGCCCAGGTTCAACATAATATTGCACATCTTACAAAACAAAAGTGTAAATTAACTCGACCCATAACCCCCGCAGCCGCGTGCAAGTGGCTGTACGCCTACACAACCACTGGGATCCGTCTGCTTCATCAGTCCACGTAAGGGTATTTAGCCGGCTGAACTTTTGTTTTCAGTTTGTAGACTTATGACCCATCTTTTTCACATGCATGCTGGGACAATTGAATATTAATTCTTAAATAACACTAGACAGATTGTTGATCTTAAAAAGGAATTTTATAATGGGAATAACAGCCAAATTTTTGAAAAAATAAGATTGATGACGTCACGCATTGAAATTGGTTTTATTATTTTAGCCTTCTGTGGACCCCATTCAGGTAAAAAATACGTACGTATCCTACAATTGGGGAAAAAAAAAACAACCGATTATTATCGTCATCGTACTGTCGGTTTTTTGAAATCCTGTAGGGAAAGGTAAATTTTGTACTGTTAGACATAATATACGGTGTCTTTTGAAAAAAATAATAGCACTTGGGCAGAGGGCATGTACAGACCTTGATTTAACATTTTCGGATTTATATAGATCGCCCCTGAAGAGCACACTGATATCTTATACCTACCTTTAACCTTACCTGAACCGTGCACTCAAACTTATTCATCTCGTTCCCGTTTATACTACAATACGGCACAGCAGCAAGCATTCTTTATCTCTGTTGTCACAGCATAAGCGTCAGATTTGAGACTATACATGTTGGGTTTCGTACAGTGAGGGTAAGGACCTTCTGCTCGATTTGGGATTGGGGATTTCCAACGGTAATTTGTGAAACTGGGGGGCTACATGCATTTTACTATGGCAGTCTCGGTCCCGTACCCTTAAAAATCATCTCTTAAACCTTTAAAAAAAAAAAAAAAAAAAAAAAAAAAAAAAAAAAAAATATGAAGTTCACATCAATCATGCCTTCTGTTTAAATGACCTGTGCATACTCAAAACTCAGAAACTTCCCCTGCAAAGTTAATCTCTATGCAGATAATACCTTTGACATAATACCCTGGCTACAGAGCTATGCGCTCTGGAGCCATGGGCACCGATACACTCTAATTCAAACAACAAAACCCCCTATTATAATTATTAATCCACCCCAAACCATTGCACTCCTGGGTTGTTCATTAATAAAATTTGGGAACTTTCAACTACTAAATGGTGCACCTTTTTCCTGTTTGCTAAGAATTGATTCAGATTTGTAGATGTTTCCGTTTTGATAAAATGATTCAAGATTTGTATATCAGCATGTCAACAAATGCAAAGTATTTATGGCCCATTGTCACGTCTGCATCTTTGTCCTTCGGGATTTAATCCGTCTTGATGACTACATGTTTCCTGTAAGTACGGCGTTTCTCCGCCTTCCCGACTTCTTGTTCAAATCGATTTGTAACTCGTTTTCCACGTACTCTGACATTGTCAGATTGTCTTCTTGCAGGGGATTTCTGTTGAATCTTAAATAAAATTCCCGCCTGGACCAGAGTATAAATGCTATACCATCTTGTCGGCATATCTGAAAACCACAACGTCCCTATTTAGGGTCTACAGATGTTGAACAACCATCTTGTCTCGTGTCAGTACTTCATCTCCACGAGTATAGATTAAAAACGCGGGAATTTTGAATTTGCCTCAAATCAATCCTTTATTATTTTAAATGTTAATCCCCCCATCCTTATTGGAATAAGATGTCCTAATTTGAATAAAAACTATTGTGAATAATCCTTATGTTCACTGTTATCATCCACCTGTTAAAGTAATGATTAAACTTTTCAATTCATTCTATGCATTGCCACCCCTAATTCACTAACATATTTTCACATTTTACTACGATTATATTGGTGTGTTTTCTAATAGCGATGATCATTCTTGTTATTTTACCATCTTTTGTTTTTCTTGTTGGATTTTGTTAATTGGTCCACGGTAATTGTTTATTACTATAAACGAACAAACTGGGATTGAACTAACAAAATCTTAAACAAGGCCGGTTCTTTGGGGAATGAAAAAGACAGCTTGAACAGATAACCAAGTAATCAGTGTAGTTAACATCAAAATCTGCATTATTGTGGAGCAAACTTGGAGAATGTCCATTGCCCATGTGTACATAATCGTTTATTATCTTCAAACTACTGAAAACCGAATCGATGATGTTTGACCCATCAAAAGGGTTTAACATTAATTGTGTGAAAGATTCTTTTAATTTCTCAAATTTGAATACCTTATTTCCGAAGTTATGGGCGTCCTATATTGGGTGGTAATTCTTGTCGAGACACCCTGTATGTCCTGTAGTCCTTCTGGGGTGCACGACAATTTTTCTAATCGGTATCGCCAACTCTTTAATCACCATATTTAGGGAACATGCATCAATGTTACTCACACTCTAGGATTCTAGGGAATAATAGCTGTTTTAAAAACGCAACTTTGACATTCAATGCGTCATATGATGGTTTAAGAACCGATTGTACAATTTGAAATCATTTTGTTAGTAATGATTTTATTTTCTTCATGTTGCAATACTTTTTGTCTAGTGTGTGTAGGACAGTAGAACAGTTTTCAAAACCCGTAAAGTTTTGGTTTAACTTTTCCTACTTGTTTTTGTCCAATAAACCTTCGAAACTTTTCTTCAGGTGTCTTCCAATTATCAAGTTCAAATTTGATAGAAAAAAAAAATTGTTTTTTTTTTTTTTTATCCTCGGAAATCTCATCTTGTCCCTTTAAAGGGGCATTTCGTGATCCACAGCTCGTCCCCCCCCCCGACTTACCTAAAAAAAAATGGTTGGAGATTTTTAATATCATCTGAACCATTAGCCCCTTAGTAATCCACGTGTGCCCAATCGTACTTGCAAATTCGTCGCATCTGTAAAAAAATTCCCATTTTTTTTGTATTTTCTGTCCGTAACCGGCCAGAAATTACAGCAGTATTTTCTGCCCGTAAACGGACAGAAATTACAGCACAGTAGCCTATGGGACCGTGGGAAACGAGCAATTGCTCATAACACAAAACCGCAAGATCGAGATCGGCTCAAATTTTGAGAATAAGCTTTTCTCAAGGATATCTAGTGATCAATGAATAAAACAGAAGGTGCTGAAATCTCGAAATGCCCCTTTAAGGAGTTTGCAGCATGATTTACTTTCTCGATGAAATTTAAAAAAAATGATATATGGTACTTTCAACGGTGCTGATAACAAATATAAAATAAAAAAGGGGGTCACCGACTTAGTTTTTGAGAATGCAATCCCAAAAGAGTATTACAACCCCAAATTTACCACGTAACCCTATGGGAAATTTGACAAATTAATGCTGAAATACGCCATAGCAAAAAATCTGTTCGATGAATTTTTTTTTCACCTATGTTGTGAACAAAATTGCATGCGTTAAAATACTAAAATAAAAAAGTGTTACCGACTTACTTTTTCTGCAATATCGCAAAAACGATAAAAAAAGGGGGACTTTTCAATAGTACTATCGTTTTTACATTTTCTTCGCATGTGCGCGCGCCATCAGACGCGAATTAGTCACGCGCCAAAACCATCACCGCGCGCGTGAACTTGCGACGCTTCAAGAACAAATTGCTTTTTATTCAACGCAGTCGTTATGGTTGCGAGTTTCTACGGATACATGAGTCAGATTCAGCAAAACGTGTTGATGTCGCTCACATCTGATTTGGCGAAATTGACAGAAGTATGCCTATTATTAAATGTTATTTCTTTTGTTTCGCCCAAACTAATTTTGACTTAGTAATAGCCCAATTTCATGGAACTTTTGTCAAAATGTAGATCTTGTAAGAATAGGTTAAAAAATGAAATAAGGAAATTTAAATCTATATACCAGAGAGACTGGTCGGAAACCAGCCTCATTTCACCTTCAACCTAATAGTTTTTTTTTCTATTACCGATTTCTTGAGTGGTTGCAATGACTTGTTGTTTTGATGAAAAAAGTTATATGGTTGATCATTCAGGTCAATTAACAAAATCGTATCAAACCTGTCAATAGATTTGCGGAAAATGATATATTTCAACATTTCTTCTGAAAAGTAGAGCTTGTGTAAACATTGCGGGAAAATTGCAAATTTATGTTATATTTACCCAAAACCTGCATCTATCACGGGTGTGATGGATCCCAAATTTTGACGAAAAATAGATACAGGTATTTGTCATCGGTTCAGACAGTAATCTGGGAGCCAACGGGTCAAATTTGGTTATAGTGAGTGGAACTCGTTCAAACTCAAAGAAAAATATGCTTGTAACCATATAGTTCTTTGCGCTCTGCGCATTTCTGGCATAAAACTCGTGTAAAAAATATTGCACATACACATAGTAATATATTTAATTAAGAACTTTCATCACTTTTAGTGCAAAAAATTATTTTTTGACATCAAAAAAATTGCAACAGAAACAATTTTTGGGTTATCATACTTCTAAATTGGCACAGAAAAATCAACAATGGGGACCATGTAACAAAATGGGGGCAAGTTTTGTACAGGGGTCAAAAGTAAAGCAGCTGTAATTGTTTGCCATATCTACGGTCATAGGCTCATAACGGTTCAAGGTCATCCTGGGGTATTTTTTTCAGAGTGATCCGATTTCGACGAAACTAGTCTTAAATTGTTTGTCTGGTCATTCTGTAACAGAAAATGCATATGGCTCGCATTTTGACATTTTATATGTAAATTAAGAGGTAAATTGAGGTAAGTTGTAATGCCCATAAGATATGTAGACCATGTTACATTTTGACCTCTAATTACGTGACCAAATGGTGAATGAGTGCAAGTATTCTATTTCCTGGTCCTTGGAGGCTATATAAAGAATCGGGACCATTTTGAAAAGGAATCAGAGCCATTTTTAGAATTATTACCCCAGATGAACTTGAACCTTTATTGCCTTATATACGTCTAGCCCTTTTTCTTTTCATTCATTATCATGTGCTTCTTTTGTTCAACTGTCCATTATAGTTACGGAAGCGGCCAGAGACATTATTTAAAACTTATGAAATCATCACACCGTTATTTTTACGAAAGTGGTCTCTGGACAACTTCCGGAGAAAAAATAACGGTCTGAGATTTCATAGTTAAAAAAAAACACGACAATTGAACAAAGGAAAATTATAGAAACACCCCGGTCTAGGTGGGACAAATGAAAACAAAAAATAAACAATAGTGAACGAACCACATCTAAAAGCTAATTGTGAAACCACAGATTGCCTTAATTGTTAGCTATCTGTCGATTACGATTCAGGCAATAGTGATTGTTAAGTTATGCAAATTTCTTTACTATTTTCAAGGGACAATCGAAACATTTTGCTCATTTATTGTTGAAATAAAAAACGATGAAAAGCAGGTACTCCAATACAAAAGCTGTTGTCATTGTCGAATTAACATCTGCGGTTAGGGAACAATATATGTATTACGACAACGAATCGGCCAAGAATAAGTGATTCAAAGTCCATGAAATACTTCAGGTGACTCGATACAAAGCTTATTGTGATTGTCGGATACCATCTTCTATGTTAGATAATACATGTCTATCGACAACGAATCAGCCAAGCAGTGAATCAAGTCTGAAATCTTAAAAAGCCAATTTAAACATGTTGGCTTTAACTTTAAAATGGTAACAATTGAACAATTGCTAACCGTAATGCCAAGGATCAATGAATACGGGATTTAAAAATAAAATGAGTGAGAAACGTATAAAAAGAGAGAAGGGAATTTTGCCTTTGTGTTCTTTATGCGCAATCGAGTGCAAGTGAATAGCCGTAAGATATAGCCTAGTTAAGAATTGCCTAAGATAAGATATCTTCTTCGCTAAAAACTTCTTAAGCACTAACCTGAGTGACAAGCATTCGTAGTGCACCGCGGATAAAACCTCTGTATCAAGATCTTCAATTCGTGGTGTCAGACTACGGGGTCAGATATGTGTGAAAGGTTATTTGAACTGCACCTAAATAAAATATCCAAACTGCCTACTAAAATACAAATTTTTTTTTTTTTCCATTTAGGACATGGCTTAACAGTCAATAGGATAATCTGCTCAACAGATGGGACCATTTTCTAAATCAGATTCAGGCTTTCCTCGACATAAGATTATCTCTCCAGAAGGGTAAACCTATTATCGACTAGAACAGCACAATTGGTGTTTTTAATTAAGAAAAAACGTAACGCTGCTTCAAGATATTAAAAAAACCGAAATATATTCTCAATTTTACTGTAAATAATTATATAAAATCGATTTTCGTTCTTGTCACGACGTATATGTAAGCTAAAGAATTCAAAACACACCGTTATGAAAAATATTGGAATTTTGATAAGGTCTGGCTTGCCTGTTAGACTCCGACCTAGCGGCTCGCCTAAAGGCTCGCCGCTAGGTCGGAGTCTAACAGGCTCACCAGACCTTATCAAAACACCATTATTTTTCATAACGGTGTGCTTCTCATCCTGTATCTATTACTTAAGTATTAAACTATAACTCACAGTTAGGGCAAACTTTACCTTTTTTAATCCTTAAAATATGGCCAAAATGTTGGTGTAGATTTCAGTACAATTATGCCTACTTTCTATTTCCCCCTGTACAAACCTTGCTCTCCCCTGCAATACATGTTCCCCACTACTTGTACTTCTAGACTTTTGATATGTTATTCTTTCATTATTTCTAAGTATAAAAACACCAAAAATGTTTCTGTTACAATTATATTTTGAGGTAAAACCATTATTTTATTAAATTTTCTTGCACTATTTGTGCACATATGAATGATCTTGTAACCAGTCATATTTCTACACAAGATTACTTGTAAACTACCGTATATGAAATACACAAATGAAATACACAATTGTTCACATTTATGGATTAAACACAATGAAAATAGTCCATGGAGGCGGGCGGGATCCGATTAAATTGTTTCAATAGAGAGTTATTTTAGTCCAAGCAGTGAAAGTTCGGAAAGACCATGAATGACACTAGATCCCTCAGATCATTCTTTAATTGCGAAGATCGTGCCGTTCTATGATCATGGTTTTAACATATTTTCACCGCTTTTTACTTTCTACAGTAATTGGTTGTTTACTCTAATCAGGTCTTCTCTAATTCTGATCTTCGAACCCGTCAGCTTGCGGCGCGGGCTTTCACAGTCGAAGGTCGCTTACCTTCTTTATCACAACGCGATGCGACCT
Source organism: Ophioderma brevispina (assembly GCA_023653785.1). Classification (NCBI taxonomy): domain Eukaryota; kingdom Metazoa; phylum Echinodermata; class Ophiuroidea; order Amphilepidida; family Ophiodermatidae; genus Ophioderma; species Ophioderma brevispina. The sequence goes on from JAMKCH010024615.1 coordinate 32,501, forward strand.
GTTCATGTCATCATCCCCATGGATATATTCAGAGCACATCGGTTTGACGATAGCATTGGTGTTCTCACCAGCGGTGGGCGGGAATGCCGAATATTCTAATGTTGTTTCTTCTTGTTTGAATCTCGAAGAGATTTAGCTTTGTTTTCAATTGCTCCAGTTCAGACTTGCAATGAGCAGCTGGCCTCAGCTCTTTGGTGCAGCCGTTGACTTTCTTAGTGCGGTCCCTCATGTTGGTGGTATCATGAATTCAACACTTCGCAAATTTGCCTAGATGGTTTGATGAGACTTGAACAAGGTTGGCAGACATAGGTAGTAAGGCGTCAGTGCCGTGTCGGAAAGGCATAGTTAAAAAAGGTGATGGCTTGTACGATTTGTATATTTATTTCATCAAACCAAAGCCTCTCATTATGAGCGTTGCTTTCAAATGACACTAGTGCACACCCGTTACAACAACAAATACAAACAAAAGCACGTCGAAAGGGGAATCCCATTGGGTGACATTCCCTGCGTAGGTCAGTCCGTGACATTTTAACGGCAGTGTATGCAAATTAAAAGAGATGCAGGCCTGCTATCAGGCAATTCATATGACTGATTGTGGTATTCACCAAACTGAACATGATCGTAGGAAAATGATAAGACAAGGTCTCTCATCCAAAGTTGTATTGAAGGGCCAGAACCGAAAACACATCCACCTTTTTACATAGTGGCAAGGGCACTACTTACAAAATAAAAACCAGTGGATGGCATTTTTTCCAGACCATAATTTCCAAAACGATTTTAACAGCTTGCAATGTTTGCGTAACTTTGTATTAACGAAGGAAACGGTTGGATCGATCCTTTATTGACCTTTTTTATTGCATTTAGTGTAGGCTTGTGGATTTCCAAAGAAAGCAAATGCTGGGTCCCACACTAGGCCATGCTGCTCACTTAACATGTGTGTAAAATGGGACACTTGTGGAGAGTCTTAAAAGACCGTATATGGGGGAGAGAGGGAGAGATAGAGAAAGAAAAAGTTATCATTAGGAGTGGGCTATACGGAGGCCAAAATTACTTTTTTCGTTATTCATAGGTGGTGTTCTTTGTATCTATTAAACCTTATCTCAACATGAAATGATTATTTTTTTTACCTCTGGGCCAAGAAAAAAAGTGTGCAGCGCCCTATTGTGTCCAGGTCCTGTAATTTTGTGGTTGGAGTGGAGTTTGAGCAGGAAAAATCCTCTAAAGTACTCTTTTCACGGATTTTGTTAAGCTTTTTGATGTCGAATTGTGACTGGGCGCTGTGAGGTGGTGACGTCACCGTTTGTGTAATAGTCAGGCAAGGTAAGTAACAAAATCCAATTCCCATTGTATCACTCACTTCTGCGCTTTCGAAGACATACCGTGTTTCTCTAAAATGTTCTTCAAACTAAATCAGAATTATAAGCAATACAGCTACAGATAACTATCGTTGAAGTATCTGGTAGATATTTGATGGCTCTTCCCACAGAGAAGGCTGTTTAGTCGGCATTTTTATGCAAATATTCAGGTTAGAATCGTCCATGTTGTGATCGTAAAGTTGAGTATGGACACAATTTTTTTGCTGAAAAATGATAGATTAGGGTGTGTAGAAAAGAATCTGAAGTTGCCACTGTGCTCCGGAGTATTTTGAGAAATTCCAAGATGGCGTCGCAATAAATGATATTATCTATTTCAATCCGATTATTATCAAACTTTGGAGTTACTAGATATACTATAGATCCAAGACACAAGTGCTATGGCACTGGTAACATTAAGTATACTTCAAATTCAAAATGGAAGCCAAATCAATAATTTTAAAATGCCATATAACAGAAATACTGACGGATAAAAATAGGACGAGAAGTACTTAGGTTATGTGTTAGACACACTTAAATGTTTTTTTTTTTTTTTTATTTCGATACTTTTAAAATTGTACATGAAGCAATCAATATGGCAGCCAAAACGTGAAACATCTACAAAAAATGTACTTGGCCACAAAATTTATAAGTTATTACAGCTTCAAATCGAAATCAATGTGTCAATGACTAGAAAGGTTTTTTCTTTTTTTTTTACCTAAACTAATATTGTGCAAAGTTGTCAAAAAACCATAGGAATTACCTTTGTTCCATATATTGCACTCATTTTATAATTTGAATCCATTTTTATTTTTCCGGATTACTTGGTGTCACTGGTTATGATCATAGGTACATTCTAATTGTTTCATTTGAAGATATTCACGTTTTTGATACCCTATTATTACGTTTCATGTTACAATTTAAAAGTATCAGAAATTTACAATTATTGTGTGTAACAACATAATCTAAGATTCATGTTTATTTTTTATCGCAAGCGTACTTTGCTGTTTATATGGCTATTTAAAATTATTAGATTTGGCTTCCATTTGAATTTGGAGTAGGACTCAATGTTAAAAACTGCATACAGTTTTCATGGCGGTCTATAGTTATCTAGGAACTCCATAGTTGATAATATAGGTGATAGATATATCATTTATGGCGACGCCAGCTTGGATTTCTCAAAATGCCTCACGATGCCGAGGTGGCACCCCGCAGATTCTTATTCTACACACCCTTATCTATCATTTTCAGCAGAAAAATTGTTTGTCCATACTCATTTTCGGTCAGGCCATAAGTTGGGCCATGGCTACCTGACTAAGATGAATTCCTTTCTTCACAGTATTCGTGCAATTGTTATGGTAAACAAATTGTCGCTAGGTAAAGTAATTACCTTCATGTTACCCTCGATGAGCCAAGACTTTACAGGAAACCCAATAGCAAAGCCCACAGTGATTTACATTTACATTTACATTACATTACATTTTAATTTCCCATATCATGATGCTCAAACACACGCAAATACAAAGAAATAACCATAAGATCATTGGAAATAATAAAGTAATATAATTATAAATATCAAATAAAATTAAAGCTATGATAGGGAGGAGATGACCAAAGCCATTAATGGCCAGAACTGATCTCCCCTTCAAGAAAAAGTTTCACTCATACAATTCTTAATGTACCCTGGTAAGCAAGCCAATACATAAAAACAGAAGAGTCAACGTACTAGGATTAAGAATTTAATTCCTTATAATGTGTTCTAATTTTAGTGTACGGATTTAGCATATCTGCCTTAGTTACTTTTTGAAAATATTTGGATTTTTGGATTGCTTTATTCTGGGTGGACAATTATTCCATTATAAGGGCCATTGTGCTAATACCTTTTGATGCGAAATTAAGTTTTGTTTCTTTGTATATCATAATCATTTGTATTCCGGTGTCCATTGCTATGAACAGTATGGTATTGTTAAGAGAAGTACTCATCAAACTTTTCGGATTGTTATTGTCCTGTTTTTACCATAAATACGCAAGGTTAAGTTTGTAGATGTCAAACAGATTATAATTTGAGATCCCTGAAAGTGGGCGTAGTGTGACCATAATGAGAATTTGAATTATCCTTACTGCCCTTTTTTGAAGTTTGTTAATTTGTCCAAATATAGCTTATGTGTATTTCCCCAAACTAAAATTTCCATAGTTATAGATGGTCATATATAGAGCATAATGGTAATACAAGATACGTTTTTTTGGGATAAATATTTCAACTTATTTAGAACACCAACGTTACGTGATACAGATTTGAAACAGCATCAATATGATATTCCATGATAAGTTTTCCATCATTACTACACCCCGAACTTAGTTGAGTTGCCCTAGTTAGTTATTGCCTCCATCTAGAACCAAATTAAAATATCAGTGAAGTTCTTCGTTTTGGAGGAGGAAGTAGGAGGAAGTTCCCATTAATAAATATACTAGTTTTGGTGGAATTTACTGATAATGATGGTCTTAAACCATATTAAACTTTCCGAAGTTCATTGTTTATTAGGTAATTTTGCTAGACAAATTTTTATGTGAATATAGTATTGTAGTATCATCTGCAGAATAAGATAAAATTTTAGAATGGATGTGCATTAAAAGATCGTGATATATAAAATGAAATAGTTAAAGGACCAAGTAGGACCCCTGTGGCACTCCACAATCTACAATACAGACATTAGAGTTCATGAGTTATAATTTTACATATTGTGTTCTGTTACAGAGGTAGCTTTTGAACCACGTTAAAACGACTTATTTAAAAAAGTTCAATGAATAAATTGAGGGATGGTCCCGGTCTGAGAAAAGGAATTAAGATATTTGCGTTATCCCTTTGATTGGCCATACCTCAGGCAATTCCATCGGTTAGCATTAGAGGGGTGTAACGAAATCAATGGAAGAGCAGTGTCTTTATACGCATTGCGGTGTTTTGACCCACACCCGGCTTCCAGGGCAGGTCTCCCCCTCACTAACCTATTTATTTCATGCCGATCAAGGAGCAGAGTGGTGGTTCAAAATCTCACACTTTTGTTTAAAAACAGCTGGCCTCTTGAAGTTGCTTGGCTACTAGGATTCATCTGTAAGCGATGAGAATTTCAGGGTTTTTTTTTTTCACATTTTCTTGCAGACTTATGAAGCCGGGAATTATAATAACCAATCTACAGAGAGCAAGAAACCTCGTCAACCACATTTTATCGCTATATTGGCGAAATCAAAACATAAAAAAGGAGCGATTTTGGGTTTTCCATTGGAAGATGCATTGCACAACAAGACTTACACAATCGCCTACGTCACAAGGTCAGAGAAGGAAATTAAAGCTTAAGCGTATTTTTGGGAGTAAAATCGCAACGAAATTTAGGGTTAGTTGGTGGGCTTATAGCGGCGATATTATACGATTAGTTTTAGAGAAAGATATTTTTGGCCTCCTGAAGTCATAAGCTTTCCATAGCTTAATATATGCCGTCCTAGCATAGGATCACCTTTAATCAAGAAGAAGTTCTCCATTTTCCTTGCGAAATTGAAGTAATTTTTTAAAAACACTGTATAATGGTATCCTCTCCCGTTAACACGACACGGCCATATTGGGTCATGTCAATCGGGACCTCGAGTTGTCTTCCATCCCCTTTTGACCAATTGAGCAGATTACCCGATTATATAGCAGATCCTAGTGTAGCGCAGCGGTCTAAGGTACTCACACTTGCTTATTTTTTTTTTTCCCACCGTTGGTCCTGGGTTCGAATTCGGTCAAGAGAAGTTTGAATTTTCCTTGTTGTTATTTTTTAGTTGCGTCGTGGTATGAATTTTTATCTGTAATTGGCGGTTTTCTAAAACAATGGTGGCCATGTTGAAAAGGGCAGAGCCACGCTAACGTGCCGATTTCGGGCGGAAACATAATACCTAATCCTTTTGCAGAGCAAAGGGCGCCTTGTAGATGTAGAAAGGTGCCTTGTAAATGCATTTTGCCGCCCGGGCGCCCTTGCCGACCAATTTGTAAAATTTTCCCGGCTCGCTGCGCTCGCTGGGTAAACACCCAATTTGTGTCTGACTCGGTTTGAAATTCTGGAGAGGCCAGGGGGTATCTTTCTTTGTTATGTTGTTTGGTGCCCTGGTGCTTTAAAAATATAGGTGTTGGCGGTCACCCCCCCCCCCCTTCAAAATTTCGAACCAAGTGCAAAAAAAATGGGTCTACCAATACCCGGCCGGCGAATCGAAGCGAGGCGGAAATTAAAAACATTAATAGTGACTTGGCCCCGGGCCCACCCCACCCCTATTGAAAATTCCTGAATCCGGACCAAGGTTTTGCGACAAAACCTTGGGTTTTGAAAATAACAAAAGATATAAAAAAAATATCACCAACTAGCGAGAGTTACAAACTACCTAAAAATCTGTTCATATCAGCTCGTGTACTATTCTTTAACCCTAAGATAGAATTAAACCTGAACCTTGCAATATATGTATTATACGAGATATTTTAACAGTTTGACGGTTGCCATTAGGCAAAAAAATTGTTGTATTGGAGTAACGGGCCAGTGCAAAATAGGTAGGCAGGGCGGATTTTTTTTTAATCATGCATTACTACATCAATCATCACACATAGTCTATGTATTTTTAATATTGATACCTTTGACTCTTAATATATTGAAATCTTAGAGAAGTTGCCAAAGTTACCCGAACACAAACACCATCCCAAATATTGAGAAAATCGGTTAAAAATCAACATTTTTAAAAAAAAAAAAAAAAAAAAAAATATTTTTGAAAATCATAAAAAAAAATTAGGGTAGGAATACTCTTGTACAGGGCTTGATTTTCAAAATTAGGGTAGGGCGGGTTACTCCATATCAACAATTTTTTTTGGCCTTACTATAATAATAAGGTGACCTTGACGCATAACCCCCGCAGCCGCGTGTAAGTGGCTGTAAGCCTGCACAACTAAACGGGGATCCGTCTGCTCATCAGTCCACGTCGGGGTAATTTAGAGCCCTGCTGACTTTGTTTTTCAGTTTTGTAGTTATGGACCCATCTTTTTTTCACATTCATGCGGGGACAAATTGAATATTAATTATAACGAACACATAAGACAGATGTTGAAATCTAAAAAGGACTTTTATTATGGGAATAACCGCCATTTTGGAAAAAATAAAGATTTGATGACGTCACGGCTGATTGGTTTATTCATTTTGCTTGGGGCCCCTTCATGTAAAAATGATACGTATCCCCTACATTGGAAAAAACAACCGATTATCGTCATCGTACGTCGTTTTTGAATCTGTGGGAAAAGGTAAATTTTAATACTGTTTAGACATAATATACGGTGTCTTTTGGAAAAAACTAATAGCTCTTTGGCAGAGGGTCCATTGTACAAGACCTTGATTTCAACATATTCGGGATTTATATATATCGGTCGCACCCAAGACACACTGATATCTGATATACCTGACACTTGACCGGTACCTTACACGTGCAACCAACATTCATCTCGTTTACCGTTTATAACTACACTACGGCAAAGCAACAAGTCATTCTGTATTCTGTTGTTCCAAAAACAGCGTAATCGATCAAGATTTGAGACTATACATGGTGGTTCTGTACAGGGAGGGAGGACACGATCTGCTCGATTTGGGCATTGGGATTTTTCCAAACGGTATTTTTTGAAATCTGCTACATGCATTTACTATGGCATTCTCCGGTCCCAGTGACATTCAAAATCATCTCCTTAAAAACCTTTGTTCAAAAGATCTTAGTAAATATCATGATAACTTAAAAAAAAATATGAAGTTTCACATCATCATGCTCTGTTAATTACCTGTGGCATACCTCAAAACTCCAGAAAACTTCCCCCGCAAAAGTAATCTCTATCAAACCTAATACCCTTGAACATCGCGCCATGGCTCAGAGCTATTCTCTCTGTGAGCCATGCGCAACACCGTACACTCTAATATCAAACAGCCTTTATAATTTTATACCCCACCCCAAAACCATTGCACACCTGGATAGACTTTAATATCAATGATATTCAGGTTTTAAAGGGCGTATATAATCTGTTTTCAACTCGGCAATACTTATATCTTTTTGCATTTAGAATGTCGAAACTTTTGACGCACAACAAGTAATTCGCCTCGTCGAATTATGTATAAACCCGGACCCTACACATGGATATAGCGGACTGCCGCACAGTTAATAGTGCCGCAAGAATGAAACCACAGGAATGTTGCATTTTGGCCCTCCACAAGTGGCTTCCATTCCCTTAATTGTCCAGGACTTTTGTTTTACAAAAGAACATCGGTGATGGGAAATGTGCACCACAGATGTATGCATTGTTTCCGCCCCATATTGCTAACAACAAAAAGCAACTTCCTGTTGTTCAATCGGCCTCAACCCGCTATCCATGTGTAGAGGTCAGTGGTATAAACATGTGGAAAAGGAGATAAAGTCACCCTGGAACCATAAGTCCTTTACCTTTAAAGCGTGAATGTTGCGTAAAGAGTCAGCTGAGTCGATTGCCCTATTCTTCATCTTCCATCATTACCGGTGGACATAATTCCGGAGGCACGATATCGCCTGCAACACCTGACCCGCACCTGCCCTAAACACCCCGCTAGCGGTAAATTATCTTACGTGTAGGACATATGCGAGGGTAAAAATTAAAGGAAAAGTGATTTTTTTTTGCCGTTTATGCTCTTTTGCGGTGCAATACAAGGATAATCTGAAAATTTAGATTTCATTGTGTGAACAAAAAAAACCCTTTACCCTATGGTAGTAAATAATAATAATACTTGCTGTTTCCATCTTCAAAATAGATGGATTCATCGTTGTCATATTGGTCTTCTTCCAACGTCACGTTCGAATCCCTTTGTCGGCGCTAATTGAACCTAAACATAAGTCAACAATACACATACAATGCAGCCTGTTTGTAGGTGCAGAATGGTAATAAAAATAATAATAATAATAATATACTAATTATAAATAATAATAATATAATAATAAAATAATAACCAGGTTTTATATGGTGCTTAGTCCCTGTAAACAGGCTCCAAAGATTCTTGCAATTACTATCACGCCGCCTTCATGAAATCATCACAATTATTTCACTTCATTTAGGTGGCTGCTCAAAGACATGCCTTACAAGCGCACGAGCCTATCAGCACTTAGATTGTAATATTCCCATAGCAGCTTCCCAGGTTTCGCTTGGGTTGACGAGGCATTGAGATTAAGTATCTTGCCCAGGGACACAAACTCGAGATTTTAACGGTCTAATTATCACGACCCCTGCGCTTTTCCACTAGACCACACGTACGTGCTCTCACAAATGCAGACGACCTCCGTAAATTTAAAGGGTGATGGCCCGATTTAATGATATGAAGTTTTCATTTTGATAGATTGGCCTTCAATCCAAAACCCCACCTGTAAAGTTTTGCGCCGATATTTCGACCCGTTTTGATGCGAGAGCTAAAAACGTGATTTTGTAAGCCCCATAGAGTATACTGTGTAAAATTAATATTGGTCGACCAAAATGGGACACATTTTCGCTCATAACTTCCAAACCAAACATCCTTTGGCTCTAAGATTTCACAGGGTATAGTAGCTTTCTTCTGATACCAAAATGTTGACCACTTCCGGTAAAATCTGGGGCTTCTGGGGACGAGGCTATTAGTGATCGGACCTTTAAGTACGCTAATATGCATGTGCTCTCAGAAAATGTCACTCTTTGCACATTCCTTCAGAATCCATGTATGATGCAGCATCGTAGTGTGTTTTCGCGGACTTCGCGGATTGCTCGCTCAAATATTTAAGTGAAGGTTGGTGCATCATCTGCTCACACTTTACAATGTATTCCGGGAATGAAAAATGTCAATAGGTTTGCGAGTGGTATTAGAGTGTAAGTGTAGGGTAAGTGTAAGGTTTGTGAGGATTTAGTCTAAATGTTAAGGGAGACAAGTGCAGTGGTGTGTGGACCAGAAATGAGATAACGCTAATGGAAGACAGTGTCTATAAAAAAAAACCCGACAATTTTGAGACATCCGCATTGTATTTGAATGATAAATCCCGTGGTTTGCGCAAATCATATCTGAATACTTATTCACATTCCACGACAAACAGTTACCACGTGACTGCACTTGCTTGCCATTCATTTTCCCGAGTCCAACAGCGATGGACTTTCTCTCATCTTCCATTGACTAACGTTATCTCGTTTCCGGTCCACACAAGAACTGCACTATTCTCCCGTAAACATTTAGGCCGGTATTCACAAAAGTGGGTTAACTTTAACCCAGTGTTAATTTTAACCCAGGGTTTAAATAGCCCATAGAGGATAACATGAATTTAACCCATGATCGTGGGTTAAACCCTGTTTAACCCTGGATTAAAGTTAACCCGCTTTTGTGAATACCAGCCTTAGAGCAAACCCCAACAATTCATTTAGTGGCTATTTTGGAGTCATTTGTGGCGTTCCTGTGTCTGCATTCCTTCTGCGGTGCAATCAGCAATATTTAGGTAATATGGCATTCAAATCAAACTTTTGCATTCAATGCGCCATGCGTGGTTGGAAACCACTGGTACAATTTGAAATCATTTTGTGATTATGATTTGTTTTTTCTGCATGTTGCAATACTTTTGTCCAGTGTGTGTATGTCATCAATTATTCGGTTAAGAGTTTACTACCTCTCCCAAAGTGTAAACTTTTTTTTTTTTTTTTTTTTTGAGACATCCGCATTGCATTTGAATGATAAATCACGTGGTTTGCGCAAATCATGTCTGAATACTTATTCACATTCCACGACAAACAGTTACCACGTGACTGCACTTGCTTGCCATTCATTTTCCCGAGTCCAACAGCGATGGACTTTCTCTCATCTTCCATTGACTAACGTTATCTCGTTTCCGGTCCACACAAGAACTGCACTATTCTCCCGTAAACATTTAGAGCAAACCCCAACAATTCATTTAGTGGCTATTTTGGAGTCATGTGTGGCGTTCCTGTGTCTGCATTCCTTCTGCGGTGCAATCAGCAATATTTAGGTAATATGGCATTCAAATCAAACTTTTGCATTCAATGCGCCATGCGTGGTTGGAAACCGCTGGTACAATTTGAAATCATTTTGTGATTATGATTTGTTTTTTCTGCATGTTGCAATACTTTTGTCCAGTGTGTGTATGTTATCAATTATTCGGTTTAGGAGTTTACTACCTCTCCCAAAGTGTAAACAGGCCCAACACATTTATGGAGGGGTGACACATTTGCTGAAACCTATTATAGAATACCATTATCCTCCAAGTGTCAGAAATGGCGGTTATTTCTAAATCATTGTTTATTGCAGATTTCACTATTTTACTCGTTCTACTCACTCAAAAAAGGAGTGAAGTTCACTTCAAACGAGTGAATGTCCACTCTTTAAAGAGTTAAATGGAGGACAGCATATTTTAGAGTGGTGTTCACTCTCACTCTTTTTGGAGTGAAAGTTCAGTGATTTCTCTTTTTGGGTGGATTAACCAACACATGCAACTATTTTGAGTGGTTTAAACTCTTTTTCGAGTGAATTAAGATTAACTCGTTTTGTCACTCTTTTTACATTTAGAGAGTACAGTTTTCATTTCTGGCCTGTTTCAGGACCGATGTTATGTTTATTAGTATGTTGTAAATTATTCGGTTAAGAGTTTACTACCTCTCCCAAAGTGTAAACAGGCCCAACACTTTTATGGAGGGGTATACGTGACACATTTGCTGAAACCTATTAAGATACCCATTTTACTCCAAGTGTCAGAAATGAGGGTTATTTCTAAATCATTGTTTATGGTTTTAACATGTTTAATATAAAATTCTTTTGTTCCGAAGATATGCCAAAGACGTTCCCAGTTATATTATTTTCTTTACAATTTTTTGATGTATTCGCTTCTCTGAAAAAGTTCATCTCATTAAGAAATGTATCAGCTGTCATTCACGTTCAAAAGAAAATATGTACTCCCCATTAATATCTCCACTTTCCTGTTTAAGGAACAAAGAACAAATGTCAAAATGAATACGAAGTCTGGCATATCAACTATAACGCCCCACATTCAGAACCAGTCAAAATGTCCCCGCTACCTACTATACTGCATGCATTATATGGCGGTGAAGGTAATAGGGATTTCTATAAAAAAAAAAATTAAATATAAAATATATCACCAAATAAATAAATAAATGCACAACCTAACAGAACGATATCAATTATGAGCCAAAGTTTATAAGCGAAGTGAAGTCAGTGTTTGGATAAAACTTGAGATCCACGTATTTTCAAAATAAGTTGACAGAAACAATGTATGTTCGTTACGAACATTTTCGAATGGCATTGACAAATTATTACATACCGATCCTAAATGATTGCTCTGTGTCGTATCCATCAAGGACGTTTCATACATAAATCAATATAAGAAGAATGGACATTTTTAAAATAAAATGCCATTATCAGGTTTATTTTGATAAGTTTAGAAGCAATGGCTTACTCAGAACGGGTATGCGAATAGCATGCCTCTTGTATATGTTAGTTTAGTGTAAATATTAAAGGAGGAAACCGTACAACGAATAATATTAAACAATATACACTATAAAAGAAATTATTGACACAAATCGAGTGGTTTCATAGAAAAACGGATTATATACACCTAACAATGAATTAAAACCATCTAGTCTGATCATGTGCTATTTAAAAATCGCCCTAGTATATACCGATTAGCGATACGACCGGCACGTTTAGGTCATAAAATGCCTAGGAAACAATATGAAAGCCATATGCGTGGAGTGTAGACGATACTGTGACGTCCGTATCGCTATAACACACTTAAATATCCACTATACGTAGCGGAATTTCAAATAGCGCAATGGTTCAGACAAAATGCTTTTTATTCTTTTTTAGGTTATTATAATTCCGTTTTCCATGAAACCACTCCATATGTTTCGATAATTGTTTTTATAGCGGAATATATTCTTGATAAGGTTCTCCTTTAATAATGTAAACTTATTGTGCGCCAGTATCCATCAAAAAGATGCTCATGGTGCAATGCAAACAAAACAAGAACTGCAGTTTAAGAATAATTACAATTTCAACTTTCTACCTCTCTAAAAGGGGAGATAGTCTCATGGTCGCTTGGATTTACTACATAATAGTTGTTTCTTGTAGTGGTTATGTCCCAAATCAAAACAATCGGCCCACAAAACGCAACATAGTTGATGCATCGGATACCGTTTATTTTTACTAAAATCAGTATCACATAATATAAAATCAAAATATGCGTTTATAATAGAAATAAAGAAATACAAAATAATCAGGTGGGTTAAAAACCAGAGCATAGCTAGGGGTAAATTGTTCACGCAACGTTTCTTACCTTGGATGTTTTTTTTTATCGTTATGAAACAAAAGCTTCTTATCATTTGGTTATTATTATTAACTGGTAAAACTTGTCACTGGCAGTTTTCTCGTATAATGTGAACTGAAATTCAGGTGTGAAAGTAGGGAACCACAGTCCGGGCCATAGTGACAACAGAACAAAGCGCCGTGAAACTAGCGTTCGTGAAGAGTCGCCTGAATTGTGTCCATTTTTTTACCATTGTAGCCGGACTGTGAGTACGGCGGACTATAATTACTTATACACCTTTATCATGAAATAGTGTCCGTGTGACTGAGTGCCCCACCACCCATCTATACTTAGTCCGGCCTGAACCAAGGAGTGATGTCATACCTGTTCGCGCAGCTATTGTGGATGTTAATCGCGCACGCCGACTTTGTGCGCTCGCGATTACAGCTGCGTTTTACTGCGATGTGCACATTTAAGCCTGCGTGAAAGCTATGACGTCACTCCTTAGTTCAGGCTGGACTAGTATAGCTACTATGTTTTCCATTGAGCGCTTTACCCATCCATTGTTCCAGCACTGTACCCAAACAGCCTCGTCTACAAGGTCACGGTTTCCGGGCACGGTTTATTCCTACATGTTGCCGTGGTAGCGAGGACACTCTCCCATGGGGCGGACACTCAATATCTTTACACCGGTAAATTGTTTGATGTGGACCTTAAGAGAGAGGTTACTTGATGCAATGCAAACCACTGACCTCCTGGCACATGGATATTGGGTCTGAGTCGCCGATTTAAACAACAGGAAGTTGCATTTTGCCCTTCGCAATATGGGCTTGAACCAGTCATACACCTGCTGGTGCACATGTTCTATTCTAATACAAAATTCCTTAACTTTGATAATAAAGTGAAGCCATATTGCGCAGGGCAAATGCAACTTCGGCGACTATTCAACGGTGCGCCAGCCCGCTACCATGTGTAGAGATCAGTGATGCAAACCTACCTTTGGTAACATGTTACGTATATCTTTAGTGACCTTTACCGACGGACCTTCTACTGCTGGTATTTTAGAACTTAACGCTGTATTCTGTTGGTTTACATCATATGTATAAGCGGTAGACATTTTGGTCTTAGTTTCCAATATATGTCTGTAATACGACAAAGAAAATGATATATTGCTAGAATAAACACACTAATTTATGCAACTGCTGCTCATACTCACACGCAATACCAAAACTACATACAAGTACAGGTTAAAAAGATTTTCCGTTTGTATGGTTGCCTTTTTTAAAATAGTTTCTCTCTCTCTCTCTCTCTCTTGGCTTTTCTTTGGTACATTTCTCCTCTTTGATTTTAACCCTGATATATATTTATTGTGAAATGTTATGTAGATAAATATTCGTGCAATAGTAAAAAAAATAAAAAAAATAAAAAAAATCCCCGGGGGGGGGGCACTTGTATTCCAAGGTGATATCATGCTTTTGTACAAAAACGCGTAATTCGGGTCGTTTTTTTTTAGATCAGGCGGAATGTACGCGCGTACCTTGTTTTAGGGTATCAAAATCATCAAAAATTCAAAATTAGGGTATGCTTTCACATCGAAAAAATACGTGTTTAGGGTGTGATATTTTGAATACTTGTAAAAAATCCACATAAAATGCTGGAAAATAGTGGGTTTTGTTCTAGATTTTCTCATGATTTCCCGTGATAGATTCCTGAGTAATAGCCTTATTTTAGCGTATTTTCTCTATGTCGTCATTGTCTCATACACATAGACCCTATAATCTTTATAATTAGAGTTTATTTTTTTGCGTGCTAATCACCCGATATGACCGATCGTTTACAATATATGTGCGATAAGAGAACTGGAATTTCTCTAATTTATGTCAATCAAAAAAAGGTCATGAATATTTATTCCGGTGTAGTCAATGAAATGGCTGAATTGGCAAAAAAACCCCTGTTTAATTACGACATCCCGACAAGACTCATTGATTAATTCGCAAAGAAATTGGTACAACTTTAAGCAGTTATGAAATTTTAATGTAATGGATTTTTAATTTTTAAACTTATTAGCCCCTAAAGATAAATGCCGCAAATTGATGCTTTACCATAAGAGTGATCTAAAATACATGAACACTTCAATGAAATCATGTGGAAATAGTTCCTTTTTCGGGTTAAGTTATAATAAGAGACTATATAGCCTGTTCATTGTATGTTTAAGGTCGTTTATAAATGTACTCGTTTAGGGTCGCAAATATGTCAAAATTACTTGTTTATGAAGGGTGTATTTTAATATTGCTATTCAAATCTTGTTTAGGGGAGTAACAGTAAACCAAACCTGTTAAAAATGTAGCAATTCACACACCAAGTACGTGGTTAGGGTAGCAAAATATCAAACCACAATACGTGCTTAGGGTGTTTTTTTCATGCAAGTGACCTACATAGTGTACATTTGGGAGTCAATACACGAGCATGATTCCACCTCCAAATACAAGTGGCCCACCCCGGAGGGGCCGCACGCCATATGGTTAGCAAAAGAGGTATTTCCCCCGGCCGTGTCCTGGGGCTAAGCAAACAAAACAAATATATTACATTTACGGATTATGTAATTTAAAGGTAATGTCATGAAACCCCTATACCTATCTGCCTTAAGCTAACCCCTTAGATGAACCTTTATACGTTTTCGTGTAGATCACTCTGTAACATACACTCAACACTGTGGCCTACATATACGTAAGCCACATGTGAGTATCGCTTTGTTACTCCCGATTGTTATGACGTCTCGTGGACGCCCACTGTCAGAAATACCCTTTAACAAAAACAATGAGGTCCTGTGCACAAATGATATGAATTTTGAACATACAGGTTAAGAGCCCCTAATTTCTGTTACGACGTCTAGCATCAATGATGCCAATGTCAAAAATACCCTTTAACACAAACAAATGAGCCTTGGTGTCACAAATGATCTGATTTTACATAATACCAATGCTTCATTGTGATTTTTGTCAAATTGAAATGGTTGACTGGAATGTCCAAAACACATTATAATGGCAATAATATTTAATGATACATGAATGCATGTCTTGCTTTAAAATGTCCAATTTGACTGGCGACTAATTCCAGAATTAAAATAGCGTTGAAGTTAAACGATGTCCTCACAGCGAAAAGAATGAGAGGGCATGCAAATTCATATAAAATCCACGGTTATTCCAGTGGAATCTTCTCAGGTCCGAAGATAACTTTGTCCAGCAGTTTCAAAAGACGGGTTTCCCTCGACGACACTAAATATTCCGCAGTACAATAACCCAAGCGTTCTGTGCAAATTTCCACTTTTGGACACAAACAGTGGGTACCGACCGGGGGGCATGGGGGCTCGAAAAAGCGGGACGTATATGGACCAATTATATGGACCTTATATTTCAGCTGCCGTGGTATCCAAAATGTCAGAACTGGAACTGCACCAATCTACCACTATGGATGAGGCCCTTTTTGCCGTTAGCGCAGAAAGTGATGTATTTAGAGTCTTTCACGGCACGCATGAAACATAGCCTTCCATTCTAAACTCGATTATGGACCATTGCAGGGAGAATATTATATTACGAAAACTTGCATAAGCACCTCAGTAGAAAATAAAAATTATTATATAAACAATAATTTCATAGTAATAAATGAAATGTTCCAAGATCACGTCCACACTTCCACAACGTTGGGCCAACAATGTGAGCCAGCGTTTTTGTGCCAACCAAGTTTGCTCGTAATTCTGCGTTGACCCCGACGTTCGCCGACGGTTGGCTTGCCGACAGCGATCCGTGCCAATTCCGCCATAGGTGGGAATGGCAACTGTTGACATCGAAAAGGATTAACAATTGTATAATACGTTATAATACCAACTGTTGTTACAGGAAAATTGCCAGCCCATCATTGGGCAAACAGTGTTGTTGTAATTCCAACTGTTGATGCAGACGAAATGACATTCTAACATTGCTACCAATGTTGGGAGAGTAGTAGTAGCAACTGTTGACACAGAAATGGCATTCCAATTGCGGCCAAAGTTGGAATACATGAGATGGCATACCAAGACTGGAATGGCAATTGTTGGACATGGAATTGCCTTCAATATCGGCTCAATGTTGGAATGCCAATGTTGATGCATTGATGGCAAATATTGTTTTCGGGCTTATGTTGGGCGAAGATTGGCATGCCAACTGTTAGTTGGCAAAAGGGTGGCGAGCCGACATTGCTAATTTGGCATGCTAAATGCAAGGCTTCCAACGGTTGCCATGTTGGGCCAACATCAGTTGGCTATATGGGTAGGTACTATTCGCAAAAAAATATAAGCATAATTATATCAAAAATACTTTTAACTATTGAGAGAATTTGATTATTTTTACAATTTTACTGAGCATGAGAACAATTGTATTGTGAACTGGCAAAAATATTGGTATTGACTGACTGAAATACTTCTATATTGTGAGTGTTAACATGCCATGGTTTCTTCAGAATATCAGGTAAAAGCAGGTTAGCTGGTGTGTGGTGGAAGTGCTCGTTAATCCACCAGCAAAACGTTGAATATCACGAAACAAGTCCGAAGTGCGATTCGAGGGAATCCTAGAGAGCAAGTGTAACAAAGTAAAGCCGTGGAGTATTTTTAATACAACAACGGGAGAAGAATGCGCATGATTATTTATAGGCAGGATAGCAGGAGTCGGCTCCGGAGTTTAAAATTTTTTCATTTATAGCAAATGACGTAAATAAAATATAACACAACGCCGACATTTTTTTGGTCAAAGAATGGAGAAGGAATTAGACATTTTCCAGTCGTTCCTATTTAGTATATTTCCCACAAGTTCAGGGTCATATGAAAAACCAACGGGCACAAAGGATGTGCCAATTTTCAGAGCATTTGTAAGGTATCATTTATAAACGTCATTAAACATCATGGAAAACGATCAATTGTTTTAAAGACAAGGGTTGAGATATGCAAGTTTTTGAGCATCTTTCAAAATTCAAGATGGCGGCCAAACAGACGCCTTTAAAGATAATACCCTTTAAAATTACCATATTATATTTATAGATTGGTTATAAATATTCCAAATGTGGTGACTAATACGAGCTGTCGTTAAGAGGGTTTTTTAACCTATAAATTACCATGTGTTTTCACTTATATATGCGTCATCTGAAAGTAGAAAGTGTTTTTGATTACTAGGTATTATTATATTTTTATTGTTATACGGCTTAAAAAATTAAGTGTTGTCAATTGATTAACCCATATAGGCGAAACGGTTGCGAAACGACAGTCCAAAAATACCTTTTTACGCGGAAGTTTATTCTTTACAGACATTTGTGAAGAATACTAAAAGGAAACAAAAACATTCTAGGCACTTTCATGTTGAACTTTACGATAAGGTGGAATAGTTGATGTAACCGTGCCCTAATTGTCCGCCTACCAGGAGATTTACCGCCATCTTAATTTTACAGTTTGACTCACCCGACATATAAAAATATAAGAGGGTGCCGCCAAGAAATTCTTAATTTAACGAGCAATTTCAAAGGAAACTTTGTGTAGGACTATAATATGGGATTGAAATGGAATTAATTTGCATTTTGCGAAAACTTTCACTAAACTCACCACGAGAGAGAAGCCTGAATTATATTGAAAAACAAACTTTGATGCGTGGCTGACTTCAGATGCCTTTCTAATTCAACGGTGTGCATTGTTAAAACACTCGAGTACTATCGTTAAGATTTGTAATTCCTCAAAACCTCACAACGCCAAATGCCATAAGAAGTCCTGTCTGACCGTTTTTTGAGTTTTACTATTTGGGAGGATATTTCTTTAGAATCAAAAAGTCACCATCAGCTTACTTTGGAAATGGCAAGGAATGTTGATGATGCAAAGAAGGGAATGATTGGTTCCCAAAATGAACCCTTGTTCCACCTGCCATTAGGCTAGATTTGATTTTATTCAATAGTTCACATTGATTTCAAAGTACTATGCGCTTTTTTGTTTTTTATCGAAGCTAGAAAGCTAATTATGTCGAAGCTTCACAAGAATAGGAAGCGTTTCTTGCCAACCAGATGGTGTTCTAGTGTTCAAAAAAACTGCTGTGGGCTGTGCACGAGCCAACTTTTAATTAATTATACCGACCTCAACACTATTTATAAAGGAGTCTAGTTTGCCG
The DNA here is from genome assembly GCA_023653785.1 of Ophioderma brevispina. Taxonomy (NCBI): domain Eukaryota; kingdom Metazoa; phylum Echinodermata; class Ophiuroidea; order Amphilepidida; family Ophiodermatidae; genus Ophioderma; species Ophioderma brevispina. The sequence goes on from JAMKCH010024615.1 coordinate 51,384, forward strand.
CCGGAACCGCACTCCCTTGCGATACACACGTCAAAGAATTCTTAAACCACCAACAAATCGAGGCATGACGTGTTAATTACGACGTCACACCCCTGCTAATAAATGTGGTGGTGATTTATTCACACCAATTACTGCTCGGGGTCATGCATGTACCTTCAGTGGAAACCCGAAATAGCCATGCCTGTGACACAAGTTTCCGATAGCCCATGTGAATTGATTGAACAACACGGAATATCGGAACTGCCCACTGAATAATGGAACAATGTCATGGAATTGAAATATTTTTGTGAAGTGTTAATTTTAAACCTTGTGCATATTCCCACTGTCAAGACAATAAATACGATGTCAGTACTAAAACCACTGACATTTTCGCTAATATGGACTTCGATCTATGCAACCAAATTGTACTACGTGTCTAAGGAAATTATTATAGAATAAATGTAATTTGAGATTTTGGCCCAGGGCGAATCTTTTTGACCTTTCTGTGCTTCGGTATAAAGCCTATACAAATGATCAACCAAGGTTAATTATCTTAAGGTCAGTAGCGCGCTTTTTAGTATGATCTAACGATGTTGTGAAGAAGTTCCTTTGTGGTTGTGGGAGGGCTGGGTTTGTTGGTATGCAGGGGCGTACCACCTCTGGCTTGCGAAAAAAGCGGGACGATATTGATCTCTTCACCCCTCTTTTTCGGGCAATGTTTGACATTTTCAGCCGAAATTTGGGCAAAATTAAACAACTTGTACAATTTTTCCACGCACCGACGCACGCATTACGGTCAAATTCCGACTTAATTGCATCAATTCACCGGGACCTCATTTCCCCCCCCTTCCTCCCCCTCTGATTTTCCTCCTCTGGATCGACTGCACCGGTACAACAACACCACTGTGTTATGGGCTATTGGGATACCTTAACTGTAATTGGGAGACATTTATGAGATCTAACATTATTTTGTGCATGAGCACGTGAATTATCTTAGATTATTGTGTTCACTTTTGAAGCAACGACATAGTCACGATTAGAAAAACTGCAACAACTGCAACCCACCAATTAAAATTTAAGTAACATAGACTTCCTCAGTGTTGTGCGTTTATAAATGAGAAACCTTTTCTCGAAGTTTATGTAAGAAGGTTTGAAGATGTTTTTCTATAGTTTGAAGGGTGCTGAATCAGAATTCCTGGGTACAAACTCTGGGAAATGTAGGGAACTTTGTAAAATAAGGGGTAAATTTAGTAGAAGGGTAAATTTGAAATCAAGTCAAATTGTGTTTAAATGTACGCCAATGTATTTGTCTCATTATAAGGATTAAAAAAAGAATAGGTTTTCTAGGTTCCGACCATTAGTTACATGGCTACAGTCCTGATAGGGTTCAATGTCATCCTGGGGCAAAATATAATCCAATGCTCAGATTTTGTTGAAACTGGTGTCAAATTATTGGTGTGGTCATACTGAAGCAGAAAATTCATTTTATTTCCATGGGTGACAGTTTTGTATACAATCCTGAGGTCAAGTTTTGATAGCCCCTATAGACCATAGACCCTTGTTACATTTGCCCACTAATTACGAAACCAACCAAGTGCCAAACATTGTAAAATAAGGCAAGGCGAACAATTTGACACCAGTTTCAACAAAATCGGAGCACTTGGTAAGGTTCACCCCCAGGATGACCATGAAACTTAATAGGGATGTACCTATTTAACTAAAGCTCGGAACTTTTTTTTATCTTTCACAATGTTTTATTTAAATTTCCATTCATGTGCTTACAAATAACATGAAAATAGACGTTACATATTAAATCTATATAACGTACCAATACCTTAGTTTTTACACATTTTATAATTTATAGTTTGAACAAAATGTCCACAGTTTTAACAAACATGATCACTAATCATTTATTTGTATTTGGAAAACAATCTTTCCTAGCCAGTGAGTTAATGTTTTAACCTCATAACAGTTTACAACAGTCTCCTTAACTTCATTTCTTGCTGAAACACGAATAATAAGTTGGATGTTTTCCATTATTTATACTTGCTAATGCATAATTTGCCAATAGTGATAAATTGGTTAATTAGATGATTGCATTTATTATTGAGTTTGTTATAGCCAAAAAGTACATCTGTGACAGAAATTTTGACAACAATTCCCATTTTAGCAGATACTATTGAGTTAGCTTCTTTCCACATTTGTTGATATCGCTGCAGTAGAAGAAATAAAAATTCCTTTAAAAAGGAAAGGGCGAGTCAAGGGGAAATATTCATGTAAAAGTTATGGGAAGAGATTAGTATACCTCTTAAGATTGATTTTCAACCTCCAGAATCCCGGCTGGTACGCGTCGACACCACCGGCGTTCCGCTAGCGAGGTAGGCCCGGGGCGCAACGCGCACCCCCTTTCGAGGTAGAAGGGCCCGTGTTCGCGAACCTGGGACGCAGCGGCGGTAGCCCCGAACTGTCCGCTGTTCCCACGCGGCATAAGGTGACATTTCGTGGGAGTTTTAGCAAGTTGACTTATGTGATTTTTTGACACACTTAGCCGAGGCATACATTGACGTAAATATTTAACACAGAGTGAATAGGGGTTCATATCCGTCTTACATTTACGATTTTAAAGGAAAAATGAGACCAATCAACGCTATACTTACCCACCACAAAATTGACCACTGCATACTCACCAGCAGAAGTGGAAGCAATTCCAGATATTTTGCATGCCGACGGACATAAAGTATATTATAGGATTCGGTAAACGTACTAACGTGATCACTAACATTTTGCTTTAAATATTATAAAGCCCTTTTAAAAAAATCTTAGGAGCTCTTCCCCAAAATGTAAAGCTCCCACTTTCAGCAACATTGTCACCCAATGACTTCATATTATTTTCTTAAATTTTACCTCTGCCACCCAAAGACTTAAATTTTCAATTTTTTTCAAAAATGTTCACCCACGCCATTGCACTATTTCACTTCATATACAAACTTAAAACAAGTAAACAAGAAAGCTGGGTGACCATATAGTTACATCTATACTTAACTGCAGATCATTTTTGCAACCATAAAACATCTGCCTCACTGTAAATAATTGCAATAGGTAATGCATTTTTCAACCATGTCTAAATGTAATGTGTGTGATAGTATGTACGAGAAGTTCGAATTTTCAGTCATAATCAGTCAACATTACTACGCATGCAGCAACAAATTTAAGAACCTAGTTATTAAAGGTGGCTGATCCAATCAAAATCCAGCCATTCATGTTTCCTAAAAAAAAAATAAGAACCTCATTATTAAAGGTGGCTGATCCAATAAAAACCCGGCCACTCATGTTTCCTCAAGGCCTCCTTACATAAAAGCAATTGAATCAATCCAACATTTGGATAGCGAAAGATTTTGAAAACGTTTTTATTTATAACATAAAAATAAAAAACATTCGTAAATGGGCATTTCGCGATCCACAGCATAGACCCCTTGATTTACCTAAAAGAAATAGGGATTTTTATATCATCTGAACCATTATCTCAAGTATTACCAAATAAAGCAATGTATCATCTTACTAATACCTTCACATACCAATTACATGGATATTTCCTCTTGACCCGCCCTTTCCTTTTTAAAGGAATTTTTATTTATTATTATTGATATCGCCCACGACTTGGTGCATGTGGTGCCAAACGTATAAGCATCCGTTAATGCAATGCACTCATAACGATTTAAAGACGCTGTTAACCAGCAAATCACTGTAAAGTTTCTCAGGAACCTTCGCTAATATTGCCCTGTATTTCTAGTCTTTTGAATATTAATATATTTTTGTAAGTGTACGTTCAGGTTTTCGCTTGGCATAACTTATTGAGTACATATCCATATGACGTAAAATTGTGCAACATTTCGTAAACTATCACACATGTAGATTTTAGAGGCTATAAACGGCACGAATATTTCTGCAACACTGCTATTTGAAAAGTAGGTCAACACCCAAGCGAATAGAGCGGGTAGCCATAGGCTACCCTCGCCCAAAATAGGTAGTTTGTTTCACATTCGTTTGTGGTTGCTTTCCCCATTTTTTCCCCAAAAGAATCTTTGTTGGATATATATTACTTAATATTTTCCAGTTCAATGTAATTAACTTAGCTTCTTTGAAAGTTGTCAAGCAGATTGTCCATATATTTTTCCAATTAAAAACATGACCAGGAATTTTTCGTTCCCATAAGGTTTCGCATTTTGGCTTAATCCAAAGGTTCGAATTAACATAATACGCACTAATTTTGATGTACAATTTTGACTCAAAGGTTAGTCCTATCTTCTTGACTTTAATTTTATCTGCTGATAGTAAGTTACCCTCATTATCGTACAGACTTGACAGGTAAACAAAACCTGCTTTTATCCAATTTTTAAAGTACAATGTTTTTCCTGAGCATATAATACATTTATTATTCCATATAATTTCTTGATTATAATCTTCAATTTCATGCATACCTTTTTGACATGTTTTGCATTTAGCCATATTTCTATGAGTCTACGATAAAATGGCGACATATTCTTAAGCTGCTGTACGCATGTTTCATTTAAATCCTCATAGTTACAATTACATTTCAAAATATCAAAACCCAGATTGTTTTTCTTAAACTCAAAAAGTGGTATATTTTTAAATGTTGATATTTCATCGCTTGCAAATCGTTTAATCCAAGATAATTTCAAAGAATCAAAAAACGAAGGTGTGTGTATCATTTTTAGACCACCTTTCTCATAGTCATTTATCAAAGTTCTTCTCTTGACTTTCTCTCTCTTAACCCATACAAATTTAAACAACGTCGTATTCAAATCGTTCACAACTTTCATAGGTATATTAAGAATACTTGCTTGATATGACAGTTGTGATGAGAGCAAACTTTTTGCTACAACAATTTTACCGACCATTGTAAGGTCTCTTTTTTTATAGACAAACTATACAGACAACCAGCCAAGTATCATAAATGTGTTCAGAAAAAAATTATGTGGGCATTTTTTTGTTACAAGCTGGCAACCATGTCAGATCAACTGCTTCTATGGTATAGTTTCTCATAAGAGTTGTTGCCAAAAATACAAATTTATTTTTGGGCCTTTTTGGGCCAAAAAAGATGATTTTTGGCCAAAAATATGATTTTTGAGATTTTGATGTATTTGATATCTTCAAAACAAACTTTATCAGAAAATTACCACTTTTAAGTAATTTGGACTATATTTTTTTTTTTTTTTTTTTTTTTCTTAAACTCAAAAAGTGGTATATTTTTAAATGTTGATATTTCATCGCTTGCAAATCATTTAATCCAAGATAATTTCAAAGAATCAAAAAACGAAGGTGGTATCAGTTTTAGACCACTTTTTATAGTCATTTATCAAAGTTCTTGCTCGACTTTCTCTATCACCCATACAATTTTAAACACACCGTCGTATTCAAAGAGTCACAAACTTCATAGGTATATTCTATTAAGATTTACTTGCTTGATATGACAGTTGTGATGCGAGCAAACCTTTTGCTACAAACCAATTTTACCGACCATTGTAAGGTACTCTTTTTTTAAACTTACATTGGTGTACATTTAAAACACCAATTTGACTTGCTAATCAATTTACCCCGGTACTAATTTTACCCATTATTTTACAAGTTCCACACATTTAAAGATGTTAGACCCAAATATTCAACTTAGAAAAAACATCTTCAAACGTCTTACCAAACTTCGAGAATAGGTTTCTTATTTATAACCCTATAGTGTAGGGCTAGGGACTTACTTGCAACTCGACATGACGCTTGCAGATTGTTGTAGTGTTGTCTTGTGCGTCGTTGAAATAACCTTCACACTTACTAGAATTGTTTAGAATTAGTTACGCGAATTTCGAGGTACGAGTAGGTACAGTTCCTGTCCGTATGACGTATGTAAACAATACATTCAACGAAAAAAGCTGTCAATGAGTTTGTAAATAAAAAACATCAAATCCAATTTGACTGGCATCAATAACTGAAACTTAATTCCTTCGTTAAAAAAAGATATATACATCCACAATACTAATGCGCCTGTTACACTTCGTTCGGGGGATTACAATTTCGCAATTCTGATCGCTCTGTTCCTTCAGAGGGGCAATTGTATAAAAGCATATTGACGCCTTTGTCAATAGTTCTTCAATAAAGAAATGAATGTCGATTTCGGAATCCGTTGAAATGCGTTTCATGTCATTTTTATCCTTTTGTATGAAACGTTCATCATCAGGCTGATGTCCGTCAAAACGGCCAGAAAACTTTGTGAGTGCACAACAATCTGATCGCCGCAGCAAAGAAGAAGAAAGAAGTATAACGGAGATCGGCCCTTGTACGATGGCCTGTGGTTTGGGGACCCGTATTGTCAACCTGTAATTGGTCGTTTTCAGCCGGTAGGTGTCCTGCAGGGGGTCCGTTGCTGCTGGAATGGACGATAGTTTGCCGGGCCGAAGGATCCAATGATAAAAAGGACATGAAACGCATTTCAACGGAATTTCAACGAATATCCAACACTCGACCATTAGTTGCTATGCGTTTGCCTATCTGAGAGCAAGTGTGGCGCAGCGGATAAGGCCGATTATCTGTTTTTGGCCACAGAAAATCTAACCAGTGAAAACAAAAAAAATGTTGATTATATGAAACCGGCTGCTGAACGTTTATTTGCTCCAATAGGAAATTCGAAATTTTCACAATATTGTACCAAAGAAAATAATTAACCGCTTATTTTTTTTCTAGATGGAGATAATTTTGAAAAAAACGCTTTACATTAGTGCAAACAACTCAGAATTTCCATTTTCGGGACCACATGTTATGTGAAATCTCTAGCGATTTGCCTCAGTGTCGAGAGCATCACATTCAAACTTTTTTTAAAGTAACGAAAACGCAAACCAAATGAGGGCGAGAAACTCGTGCGCATTTATTTGCTTCAAGTTATAAACCACCAAAATTTTGCGTCTATTCTATTTGGATTTTTTGTAGTCTCTGATTTTTAAAATTGTATGCTTTTATTGTCCTAAATTTATATTTAGAAGCAAAAAAAAGTCGTTACTGGCCATAGGCTTGCTGGGAAATATCCCGATGTTCTGCTCGGTTTTGGGTGGGTTTTGGGGCCGCTAGAAATTTGATTAAACGTCCGATTTTCCACATTTACCTGTTTGGGGTTGATGATAAGTCGTCGTCCGATGAGTGATTGTACCGTTATCTATCTGTTATCCAATTTCCCTTCACTAATGGATTATAAAAGGACAAATAAAGAAGACATGTTGCTTAGTTGTAGTGATCGTATAAGTGCAGTGAGTGACAGATTTACTGGACGGTTATAGACCACCTTCCGAGAACGGTTCGAAGGATTATTGGACAAACAGGTTGAAAAGAAACCCGGCAAGAAAACCTTGTTTGAACTTGCTTGCTCCTAGTAATCGCGTGCCCATAGAAAACCGTGCTTGACTTTCTGTCGGCAACGACCGGAAGTACTAAAATTTATCTTTTTACTAAGACGGCGTATATCACTTCAGGTGTGATCTAAACATTGGTAAGGCATTCCAAATATGTTTAAAAAAAACCGGGGTTCGAAGAAAAATTGGGGCGCTCTCTGCAATTATCCTCATGTCTCTTTTTTAAGGAAAAAAGGCTCCCTCGTCAGCAGCTTACGGGGGACGTTGGGGTCAAAGAAGCGGACGCAATATCGCACTTACTGAAACGTGGAGGGTGTATAAGGGGGTCCTGCGAGCAATATTTTCGGGGGCCCTGTCAGAAGCTTGCTGACCACTTGAAATCTGCCACTGGTATACGTTGATAGTAGTATCTTGGGCAAAGACAAGCGTTGACAGATCGGGCAGTGTTCGTGATCCACGCCGACCCCTACGTAACCCCAAACAGGTGAGATTTATTCATCTGTGAACTGTTGAAAACTATTGAAGTTCTACAGGGATGGTTGCAACCAATTTTAGAGTGGTTTTCGGCTGCTACGACCCGTATTATCAAGCCAGCGTCACGCAAATGAGAAAGAGACGGGAGATAACATCTGGACATAAGAATTCAATTTATTTAATTCTGGACTCTGCCCATATTTATGTTCGGCGGAAGGCCCCCAGTAACTTAAAATATAATCATGTAATTAAATTACGTTGCAACCCAAAGTGCAATTAATTTTATGAAAGTAGATTACAGCAAAATTGTTTGTGTGTGCTAATAAATAAACAACCAGCTTCTTAGGTGAGACATGTGAAGTACCTCTTCACTAACCCGGCAGTACATCCGCAAGGGTACACATCGCCGGCCAAAAAGTGGTGGTATCATCGCCATAGATTCACACACAGTACCTAATAACAACAGGCACTCAGGCGGGAGTACCTGTGTGGTACTCCCAATGAAAATGAGCTTTGAGCTCTGTGTGATGATTTTAGTGTACTCTTATCCAGTAGGTAACCATTGCTTTGGTCACATGTGTGTATATTAGGCGTGTGTCACAAATGTTATTTTATATAACATCATATCATTGTACAAACGCTTTGGCTCATTTTGTTTGATGAAAGGGTGTATTTTGACTTGAAAGTTCCATGAGCTACCGTAACAGCATGCGCAGAGTTTCCCTGAATTATTCCTATGTGAAAAGCGTGTTCATAGAGCAGGAGCAGAATATCATAGGGGCTTTATTTAAGGAGTTCGTTTACCCCTCACTACAGAAAAGGTTTAACATCTTTGGTAGTTAGTATGGACCATCTATATCAATGCTAGGTAGTTAGTACTTTCAAATTGTGGCATCACTTTTTCAATAGGGGCCAATTTAAGGTTACACAGGGGTCGAACTGTTACAATGTTCCAATCAAGTTCGTTCAAACGTATGCCATGTTGTCCATCTAGTCATATGGATTCAAAAATGTATAGTTTGTACCACCGACAACCATTAGTTTTGGGGTTATAGGGTAAAAATGACCAAAATTGTTAAAAAAAGGTCAATCTCATTTGTACATGGTCACATTACAAAAGTTTAAATCTGATTATTTTTGTTAAATACTTTCATTATTGCCGAGGAAAGTGACTTTTCCCAAAAGTAATAGTTTTGATTATGTTAAAAGGTTACTACCGAATAAAGGGTCAAAGCAGGTCACACAAGTACCAATTGGATTATGTTTCCTCTAATGCCCACTTTGATCGCATAACATGATACTATGCATTGCCAGATGCCTGCAGAAACTATTCCTTATTTTGACACATATAAAGCTAATGAACAACTTCCTTCTTCATTTTTTTATAAACCGAAATTGGAGCACTTTTTTACCCCTGTATAAATGGAAATTTGTAGAGACTAACTACCGTAGCATTGGAAGAGAGGGTCCCACTATAACCAAATAACCTTTCTCCTCTATTGAGGGTGAACGACGATTTTGCCTGGGTCCATCTCCCTGCTCTATCAGAATGGGGTTCGTCCGCGAAACTTGAATCGTAAGTATAATGCTGACGGCTTGTTACGATTTCTACAAGTTGTGACTTACGTGAGTTCCGGGGTGCGTTCGCGAACAATGGACTTTGTAGGTAAATGGGGAGTCGAGGCTATGGACCACGAAATGCCTTTAAGTGTTAACTCAAAAGAAAGTACGTTTTAAAAAAAATATAATATGCCGCCTGGAAACCGTTGTGTGCCACAAGTAGCGTACGCCACTGTTTGCGGTTGCACATCTATACTACTAAAATGAGATCTGTCTGCGAGTCTGTCTGTCGGCTATGCGTTTCGTTAATATGCTTTGACATATGTGGGCTGATATTTAGCATGAAGATAAGGGAGGACAGTCTGACGTTTGTTAGCAGGGTTTCAGAGTGACCCAAAAGGTTAAAGATCATGTAGAGGTCAATTACGTAGACTTCAATTGTGAAACCGAATACCTAAAACTATAGTAATAATAATACTTACTGTTTCATCTTCAAAATAGATGGGTTCATCGTTGTCATATTGGTCTTCTTTCCAACGTCACGTTCGATTCTCTCAGTCGGCGCTAGATTGAACCTATAGGCATAGGTCACACAATAAACGTACAATTCAGCCCTCTGTAGGTGCAGGAGGGTAATTCAGACGACATCCGTAAATTTAAGTAGGCCTACACCAATTTGCTTCTGCCTCAGAGATGTAAGGTTTCACATTCTTCATTGTGATGCGAACATTAGCAGTGGCGGCGCCAGACTTCTTTTTCTGGGGGCAAAATATCAAAATTTTGGGAGATTTGTAACCAATTTTGGCCTGAAATCGCCGATTTTTCCCCAAAATTTTTCTTTCGGTCCGGGTGGGTTGGGGGGGGCAATAAAAAATAATGGTAGTAATGTCCCCTATGCCCCCCCGTGGCGCCGCCACTGGCATGAGTATAGTGCGGTTTCCACGGACTTCGCGATTCTCTCTCAAATACTTGAGTGAAGGTTGGTGATCTCATCTGCTCACATTACAATGTATTCCGGGAAAACGCCAATAGGTTTGCGAGTGGTATGAGAAAGTTGTTAGCGTGTATGATTACATACTGAACTACTCGCTTACTTGGTCAAAACTTTTTAACACGCCCTGCCAAAAATATCATCAGCAGAAGAATATCACAAGAAAGGTATGATAGAAGAGGTGGACCTGGAAATCAGGATCCAATGAAGAGCTCTTTTCTATACAGAATAATTTAAAAGATAAAACAGGGAACAAAACTGATGGATAACAGAGGGGAATTGAACAACAGATATGGGAATGAGTGTGATTACACAAAATAGAGTACTTCTTATTCGGTAGCTACACATATACAAAGTTCTACACAAGTGCATTATCAGTGGAACTAAAATCAGAGTTATAGTGCAAATGCGTTTGGGCCAGACTCCCTCATATAATGTTGCTGTGTGGGGGGGGGGGGGGGGGGCCCCCCCCCCTTTTTTTTTTTTTTTTTTTTGTTTTGCATTCCCAGCATATGCCGGTGTAAAGAAACTGAGTGTCCCCCAGAAGAGAGTGTCCTAGCTACCATAGCAACATGTACGGAATAAACCGTGACCTTGTAGACGAGGCCATTTGAGTACAGTGCTGAAACAAATGAGAATACAATAAGCAGGTGGGTGGTAGGACACTCAGTCACACGGACACTGTAGTATATGACACCTGTACCCATATATACTCCTGGGCGGAGAGAGGCAAGCGAGGTAAAGTGCCTTGCCCAAGTGCACAACACATTGGCGACGGCGGGCTCGAACCCACAACCTTATGCTTGTGAGGCGAGCACTGATCCACTGCACCACATGTGCCCCCAGAGTTATAGTAGATTTCAAATTAAGTGAGAGTTCTTGCATATTTTCAAGAGGTGATATTGATTGTTACTGCACAGAATCGGCTTAGTGGAAACTGATGAATTCAGTTATAAAAGGGTATGTTTATTAAAAGACTTAAGGCCATAGTTGGGCAAGATGTCAATACCTCAAAATCCGCTAAGATAATAAGAGGTCATCATAACCTAATGAATAATTAAAATTTACCCTTAAGTATCATTTTAAAGTAATTATTATTATTATATGATTACCTCATTTTAGGCACTATAGGAATATAGCGTCTGTATGCGTCCTTGCTGGAGATGCGAGTAACCAGAAGACAACAAAATAAGAGGAAACATAAGCCGATTAAGAACAGTTTCCGAGGTTTTCGATATTGTCTGCCATCTTGATCAGTTCTTTCTGTTTCTCTGGATCGATTCCATTTGGTCTTGATCATGTTATTTTACTTGAACACGTTTCTATCCCGTGTGTGTTGATAACAGTGGTAACATCTGTTACAATCCTCGCTGGATATAATGATATAATGTATAAAAATGGAAGTGATTACATCTTGCTTAACACCTTACTATTGACTTTGATGTGAACCAGCCACCTATCGATGAACATTAAAGAAATGCAGCGTTGTATGCGTCGAAATAGGAAAACGTGAGTTAATTTAAGATCCAGGAATTGTTTTCCTTTGATGTTGTAAAGAACACGATGAGTCCTCAGAAAATGCAATCTTATGCATTTGAAGTGCACGAAATTTGTAAAAATTGAAAATTGAGTTTTATAACAGTGCACAAGAAAAACATGAGTTTGTTAAACATTTTTTTAGTTTACATAGCAACAGCTTTAGTTGGGAGAAATTTGCAATGTCAAACACGTAGGAATTCTACTTCTTAGGCCAACAAAATTGTTTGTTTGTCCATAGAGGCTCCCGAGACAGTACGGTCAGTAGGGTGGGAGATTTTTGACTCCATATTTTACTTGCACATTCAACGCATACGATCGGCCATTTTGAGAGTGGTGAAGAATCTATAACGTTCGGTTTTACGGTCAAGCCGACTAAAATATTGACGGCTTTCGGCTTCGCAAAAAAAAATTATATATTTATTACACAGCTATTCATCATATTACCTTGTATAAACTGTTTTGAAGGGAATCAATGGGCAATAATAATGTTGTTATATTTAACTTGTAAGATTTGAACACATTGTAACTATTCATTCAATTATACGGCTGTAAATAACTGAAAACGCAAAGCTTCATGTCAGTGAAAAGTCTGGAACCAATACAGCCAACGATAAAAAAAAAACAAACAATACTTTAAAATGTGGAACTGAAGTTTTCCAAGACTCTAAAAACACCCAAATACAGCGTGGGTAAGGATTATTATTTCCTAGATTGTGAGATTATTTGTGAATGAGTTTTATACCAAAAACTTGAGGATTGGGATTAATAATTTCAAAAAGTAATGAAATAAAAAAATATGGGCAAGAAGACAAGTCAGGAGGACAAGCAAACCGAGGACATCATAATCATGTATACAAAATATGTTCTGCGTACCTTAAATTATGTGGTACCAATGCTGCAGTTCGGGACGGTTTTAACTTTCCTAAACCATCATTGGTTTGCAATTCAAATTACATTAATTTGTCATAATGATATCAGCATTTGATTGTTAATGCTTAAATTGTCTTGTATGTGGTTGTTCTAAATATTTAGGGTGAATTGCGATCTTACATGGGCTATATTTCACAATCTATCAACAGGCAAATGCTTCACCATATAAGGGTGATGATCGGAACATTGCAATCGGACATTTTTGGGTGTATCGGGAGTGTACTGAAATGCCCTACAACGCATCATAGGGGGGGGTAAGCATGATGAATCTATCATAAATAAATCAGATTAACTATGATCGTAATATAAAGTATACAGAACTCCAATCACTAAAAGTCAGTAAATCCATTTAGTAGCAATTATAGTGATGATTGGATGACAATGTTAGTGATCCAAACAAAACTAAGATTATATTTTAAGGACCTGATAGATATAAGTATTCTGATTTCTATCTAGTCGGGACCGCGGTCGGAAAGCCATGAGAATTCCTCCAAACAGTCTGTCAAGCATGAGTTTTTGCAGTTCATTGGCAATACGTCAATGCCAGCATCCTGAGCACCAAGTCGGGGTGGTTTATTGGGTCAAAGCCTTGGTCTTCCCTATGCACGTGTTCCTTGGGTGGGCTTCCAAAACACAAGACGTGAGACTGGTTGTCTAGCCGGATTAGCACAAGAGCAGCAGAATTCAGGAGACGACCTCTCAACTATTTCAGACAGTTTGGGTAACTCATAATATAAATCACTGTAGGGTGATCTCTCCGGATGAGGTTTTGTACCATATTAAAGGCTGGGTCGCTCCATCTAGATCATTTCTTTCTGTTTCGCTGGATCGCTTCCATTTGGTCTTGATCCTTTTATTTTGCTTGAACACGTTTCTATCCCGTGTGTGGGTTTGATGAACAGTGGTACATCTGTTACAATCCTCGCTGGATATCTGATATAATGTATACAAATGGAAGTGGATTACATCTTTTTCTGCTTAAACACCTTACTATTGATCTTTGATGTGAACCACCACCTATCGATGAAACATTAACGCAAGCATCGTTGTATTCGTCGAATAGGAAACGTGAGTTCAATATTGGTCACTCATCGCGCGTCTTAAAGGTGGGTGACCCATCGATAAACCGCCCCCCACCCCCCCCCCTTTATTATATTTTAGTATCAGAAGAAAGTTTCATATTTGCTCTTAACCCAGTGAAAATTTAAATCCAGGAATTGTTTTCCTTTGATGTTGTAAAGAACACTATGAGTCCTCAGAACATGCAATCTTATCTTATGCCGTTTGAAGGTGCACGAAATATTGTAATTGAAAATTGAGTTTCTAACAGTGCACAAGAAAAACTTAGTTTTGGTTTTAAACATTTTTTTTAGTTTACAAGCAACAGCTTTATTGGGATTATTTTTGCAATGTCAAACACGTAGGAATTCTACTTCTTAGGCAACAAAATTGTTTTTTTGTCATAGAGGCTCCCGAGACGTCGGTCAGTAGGGTGGAGATTTTTTGACTCCTATATTTTAACTTGCACATTCAAACGCATCGATTCGGCGCCATTTTGAGAGTGGTGAAGAATCTATAACGTTCGGTTTAAGTTCAAAGCCGACTAAAATATTGACGGCTTTCTGCTTCGTCGAAAAAAATTAATATTATTTTATTAACAGAATAATTCACATTATTACCTTTTAGTAAAACTGTTTTGAAGGGAATCATGGCAATAATAATTTTTTATTTTAAATTGTAATTGAACACATTTGTAACTCATCTCATTATACTTGTGTACATACTGAAACGCAACAGATTCATGTCATTGAAAAGTCATGGAACCATACAGCAAACGATAAAAAAACAAACAAAAAAATACTATTAAAATGTTGGAACTGAAGTTTCCAAGACTCGAAAAACCCCAAATACACTGGGTACGGTAATTTTTCCTAATTTGTGATATTTTTTTGTGAATTAATTTTTATACCAAACTTGAGATTTGGGATTAATATATTAAAAAAAGTAATGAAATTAACAAATATGGCAAGACAAGTCAGAGCCGAGGACAAGAAACCGCGGACATCTATCAATGTTACAATATGTCTGTACCTTACCTTATGTTTACAATGCTGCCGTTTCGGACGTTTTAACTTTCCTAAACCATTCATGGGTTTATTCAAATTACTAATTTGTCTCATTATATCATCAATGATTGTTAATTGTTACATTGTTCTTGTATGTGTTGTTCTAATATTTAATGGTGAAATCTGATCTTACATGTGCTATATTTCCCATCTATCCACAGCAAATGCCACTCCTATACGGGGTGATGATCTGAAATGCAAAATCGGACACTTGGTGTTATCGGGAGTGTACTGGAAATGCCCTACAATCGCAGCATAGCGCTGAATGAATTCTATTTCATAACATTAATCAGAGTTAACGGTGCTGGATCGTAAAAAATATAAAAGATAGAACAGAACTCCAATCACTAAAGTAAATCCTTGAGTAGCAATTATAGTGAATTTCTGATGACAAGTTCTTGATCCAAACACACTAATGATATAATTTAAGACCATATAGATATAAGGATTCTATTTTCTATCTATGTCGACCGCGGACGGAAGCCATGATGAATTTCCTCCAAACAGTCTGTCACGCATGAGTTTTTGCAGTATTTGTTCAATACGTCAATGCAGCATCATGAGCAGAAAGTCGGGGTATGTCAGCCTTGTTCTTACCTATGCACGTGTTCCTTGGTGGGCTTCCAGAAAAAGACGTGAGACTGGTTCGTCTAGGCCGTCTAGCCACAATGAGCCAGCAGAATCAGGCGCCGACCTCTCAATATTTCAGACAGTTTGGGTAAATCCTAATATATTAATCACTGGAGGGTGATCTCTCCGGATGAGGGTTTTTACCATCATTAAAAGTCTGGTGTAGCATCCATCTAGCCTGGCCTCAATGTGTTCTGTGAGTGCCATCCTTCTGCCCCATACATTAGAATACTTTCAACAGCTGCACGAAAGAAGCTATCTTTTAGCATGTCTGGTAAGTTGGATTTCCAGTGAGTACGCATCTGTTACAAACTTTCCATGCAAGGGCTTTCAGGGACATGAAAATCCTTTTCTGACTCATCCACCCAAGACCAGGTATTGGAAGTCTGAACATGGTCTAGTGGATCCCTTTATTGTGGACCAGAGTGACATCAGCCTTGATGTTATATGCCGTGAATTTAGTTTTAGAAGCATTTCATCATAAGACAAACTGTTGCAGCAGCATATTCAATCGGCCAGTAATTCTGAGCTGTTGTAGTGTGTCAGATAGCAAGAGAATGTCGTCTGCAAAATCTATGTCAGTTTTTTAAAAAGACTTTTGCCAGGGTGCCTTCGGACTTCTGTGGTGTTACTGTGAAGCCCAGCATGTCCTTGTCTCCTCGATTGCCAGTCCTCATCACATTAGTCTCAGCACAATGATGAAAAGATATGGTGTGCCTAAGTATCGCCTTGGAGCACTCCTGCTAAAATATCAAAGGCCCTCGGTTTCACTATCTGGTGATAGAACAACTGCTTTTGTGCCACGTACATGATGTTAATGCTTAAAACAATGGCATGGAATTCATAGCAGTGCGAATCTTGAGCATCTACCTCGGTGCATGAATTCAAGGCCTTTTGAGTCTATAAAGGTGATGACACAGTCAAGATTTTTGTCCTTGATTCCTTCAATAACATGTCTTCGTAGGCCAGGTGTGGTAAGTGGTTGAGCGATTACAGCGCGAAACCCATTTTCGTTTGGTCTAAGCAGAGGCTCGATGTGAGGTCGAATGCGTGAGTATAAGGCGGTTGAAGATCTTTGCTGCTATAGAGTTAAGCTAATGCCATATAGTTTGATGCCTGCTGAGATCACCTTTCGTGGGACATTGGTACTATTCCACGTGCGGGGACTTCCTTTGTTTTTCACCTCTAGCAGTGTACCATGCAGATGTCTTGTAGTATGCTGTTAAAACTACCAGAGTTCCAAACCTCAGCAGGTATTTCTTCAAGGCCAGCCAGGCTTTACCATTTGACAAATCTTTGTTAGTTACAGACTCAAGCTTTCAATTGTGAAAGCTCCAGTTTCAATTGGCAGGATGTTATCATTGATGGGTTTTGATCTCCTCATCTGGGTTGCTAGCTAAATGTGGTGATCCTAGGAGTGTGGAAAAGTAGGTAGTCACATTCCTTGCAATGCTCTGATGGGGTGTTACCTTTAAGGCGGCCTGATCTGGAGGTTGTTCTTCCACTATATCAGTCATCACTGCCATGCCAACCCACTCTGTATGCTTTGGGAAGCTGATCTAATTGTAGATTATTTTCTCTTGAAGGTATTCGCCTTCAACACTTAACGTATGCTTTGTCCCTGGGTTGTGCCTTGCTTGCTCAAACAGCTCTTTGTTATTGTTCAATGCCTTGATTCTGTGAATTGTTTGCGCATCTGCTGGGCTCTTCATGGCTATGCTTTACCGTGCATCTTCCCACGATACTCTTATGTGCTCTTCTTTTCTCCTTTTTGGTAGTAATTATAAGCAGCAGCGGTTTTGTGTGTTTCGATAAAGAGTGGGTACTCTTGTAAGTATTAATGTAGTGATACATTTAATAATATAAAAAAAAAAATCAAAAAAGAAAATAACTTTAACATAATAAACCATTTCCAGTAGATAGGTGGGTGTTAAGGCGGGAATTCAAAAGGAATTGTTTTTTGCCAGAATCAGGCTATTAATACACTCATTGACACTTAGGATTAACCATGTTGTTATTTTGGAAGTGTAATCCAAACTAAACAAGCACCAACTTTTTTAGCCGCAGCGTAAATGAATACGACCTTTACTGATTACATTTGCAGCCATATTGAACGCCTATCTAGGATGACTATTTGAATGTATCAATACTTTATGTGATGAGATTTAAACTGCTCTGGTCTGAATGAGTTATAGTGATGTACACAAACATTACAGCTTCTTGACTATATGTAGTAATGAATTTTGCAAATTTGGAGCTATTATGATGGTTATCGATTTGATATCAAAATTGAAAGCTCTTATATTGGTTTAAATTAAAATATTGATGCTAATAGATCGTAGATATACCAAGTTCCATTCTACGGTTAAAAGAAAGATAAATATCAGCCGCTTTGTTGTATTAGTTGGCCATGAATCATCTTCATTGATCACAATGGGTGTTTTGACTGAGTAAGTAAAATATGATTTGTTAGTGTTGGTGGCCATTTTGAATTTTAGCGTTTCTTCGAAAATGCTCAAGGTTTTTCGTCGCTCGGATTCAGATTCAGCAGGATAAAACTGGTCTAGAACCGTTGAAAAAACATTATAGTGATGTAACAAGGTACATGGTCTGTAGCCTGGAATATTTATTATTGCAGTACAGAGAATGACTGTTTACAGTGACCTCATGCAAAGTAAACATTTCATGGAAATATTTTTCTGGCGGTGTAATTTACCTGAACTAGATATTTCATAGATACTATTTTCCATCATTGTAAAGTGATATTTCATACAAGCAGGTTAAAACTAAACACTGTAAACATTCAATTCCCCAATGCAGATGTCCAATAGAACCGCATTAAATGTTTTATTTGCTTTTAAAACAGAATTAATCGCCCCTTTTATATTCATTACTTTAATATGCAGGATAAGGGGGTCAGTGAAAATGATTTCACATAGTGAGTCTACTTCCGCATGCCAAAATGCATAAAATATAAATTTATTAATTTACTTCCCATGAGCCAAAGATGGTCAATAGAAAAAAAATATTTTCCACATCAATCCTATCACTTACGCCATATTAAGCATGAAAAGAACAATCATGCCTCCATCTGACACTTTCAGCCAATACAATGAAGGCACAAATACTTCCCTTAGGGCGATGATACATAGAAAAATTTTCAACGACACTAGCCGATGCTGGCATAGAAAATAGTTTCACGAAACTACTATATGCCGCTTCTAATTATGTTAGGCAAATGTCCATTTTTTGCAAAATTAGTTTTGAATAGTAAATGTGGCTAGACCCCACTATGCTTACTCTAAAGGCAAGTCCAATTTCAAAAACCACTACGATAAAAATATTGGACTGCCAATCCAATGACACGATATGAAGATAGGCGAAACAAAAATCCTATCTTAATATTTGTTTCGGTTGTTTTACTCACCGAAAAATTTTATTTCAATAACTACAAGGTGACCCAATAAAAATTTTCAAAGGGTATTTAATGGATAGACTGGTAAGTACAATAAAACTAGTTTGAGCAACCGGGCTTTTCAAATATGAAATCATAGATGCATCTGCTCTATTTGGCATCGGGCTTTTCATGCCCATTAAAAATGATGATCGGGTACAGTCTGTTTTGCTGACTTCTTGTTCAGTGGACCATATCTTGAAGAACAATCAACCCAAAATTGCAACACTTTTCAGGCAAGATGCTCAATTAACAATGCTTTATGATCACAGATATTCAATTTAAAAATAGTGGAAAATTATATTCACTTGGGGTAAATTTTTTATTGGGTCACTTTTATTAGTTAACAAGGGCAAAACAAAATCCCCCGTCAAACTACACGCCGCGTAAATCAATATTATTATCGCTATATCTCCAATATCTATAACAATAATATTGCGATATGCTTACTAAACCCCACCCACTGAATAAGAAATGTTAATTAACCATACATCGAACACCATAGTATGCCTACATTCTAGGCAAACAAAATTAAAATTTTTGACCTCGGAAAACTACATCCGGGACCGGTAGGCAGCCAGGCAGGCAGAGAGAAAGGTGTACTGATGATTCTCATGAAAAACCCCTCAGGTTGACAACAAAAAGCTATGTCAGGCTAATACATGAATATACTAAGTATAGAAAATAATGCACTTTGAGGATGGAACATGTTCACACTTTTTATCAAAATAATTTTGTACATTGCTATTGAATGCGTGCCACTTTTTACACAGCTACAAAAAGTCATTTTTAAGGTCCATATTTGAAAACTTTACGTAAATTCCAGTCATTCCTGCCATTTCATTCAGAGTATTGGATCCTTTTGCAATAAGGTATTATTATCAGGATCGGTAAAGCACCATCGGTCGTTTTTTCCAAATTCAAAAGCACATTTTGTCCCTTAAAATCTAGTGTAGGTCATATCAAAACATGTATTACTAGTTTAGTTGAAAAACAAAGACATAAAGCATTTTAAAGCGGTCTTGAAGATGCATATAACTGGTTTGTGTACTAATAGAAGTCGGATTCCGACCTTTATTAGTAAACAAGGCATAAGCTATAATAATTGTCATGTCTTGACAATAGACCGGTGAAAGGAGATATGGTTCCGGCAGGATTTATAATCCGGGTTCCATAGACGACAGATTTTATTTAGAACTGAAACATGTTTATTTTTTTAATCCTGTGTAACCTTGAACTCCAAGCGGGGTCCATGAAATGGGTGTGGCAAGTGCTTCCATTTTGATTATCAATGGCACAATAAGTAACTTGGTACCAAATTCACAGTTTTTTAATCACATTTGCACACCACATGTAGATCCTGTGCACTACAGTCCCCACTCTTATGGCCACATTTCAATAGGAACACATTTTTTGCGTAAAAGACCAACAGTTAACCTCCTGCTTGGGCTTCTGTTGACAGTCTTGCGACACAAGTTGTCTTCCCTTGTTAAGTCGCGGTGTGTTGTCAGGTCGTTGCTTTTTTAAAAGAGTTTTTGTCCATACCATTGGGGGTTGGTTTTGTTTTGCACTCTTATCACTTATAACCCGGAGCTAACAGCATTTGTACACATCTCAATTACAAAAGGTTTAAGTGGTTAAATGTGTGACCCAGAACTGACAGTGACCCTGAAACGTGATTCTTAAGTGCAGGAAATTGTGCCTTAAGTAGAGGGTGTCCAGACAAAGTTTTTACAGGGTTCAAATTTTTAAATTGATCCATCATGTTGAAAAGTATCACCATTTTATCTGTTCTACCACAAGGATTCAGAAAGGTATAGTTTGCACTATCACTACGTACAGTTTAAGAGTTATAGGGCAGTAAACGCAAAAATCAATAAAAGGGTCATTTCAGTTGTACCGGGTCAATTTTTAATTTGCTCTTGATTTAGATGAAAAATGGTCAAATTGTTGTGGAGTTCATAGGATTAAAATAAAGGAAAGTCTGGACGGTCTCAAATGCTTAGTTACCGATGTAGGGGGCACAAAGGTCAACGTGCATTGCATTCATGGGGCCTTGACCTGTTCCCCCCCTACTTTCTAAAAGCATTTGAGACACTCAAAACTATTCCTTATTTTGCTCCTATGAGCTCCACCAATAATTTGGCACCATTTTTTATCCAATCGGAGCAACTTAAAAAAATTTTACCCCTTTTTTTAAAGTTTGAAATTGACCCTTTTATTGAATTTTAGCTGTTTTTAGCCACACTCTTAGACTTTACGTTGTGGATAGTACAACTAACCTTTCCTGAATCCTTGTTGTTAGACAAATAACATGGTATCGCTTTTCAACATTACTGGATTAATTTAAAAATTTGACCCCCTGTACAAACATTTGTCTTGGCCCCCCTCCATTAAGTCACCATTTGCGGCACTTAGAATCACGTTTCAGGGGTTTTCCCTGTCAGTCTGTTACACTATTTAATCACTCAAACCTTTGTACTTGAGATGTGTTACAAATGTCTCTAGCTCCTGGGCTATGAATTCTTTCCTTTGTTGAATGAAAACCTGCACACCACATGTTTTTCTGATTTTCTTGCTTTATTTTGGTATGCAACACTGCAATCTTGGGATTGCCATTGCTAAATCCGTTTAAATCATGAAACAATAAGAAACCTAATATGCTTGCGAACGGAGTTTTCTCTACCAAGTCTCCCACTTTCTGGCAAGGAATCTCTATATTTGACACTGATTCATTTCTCCTATAACATTGTCCAGTTCAGAATGTGGAAAGAATCAATGTACACTAGCGCTAGTGTCACACTTGGAAATGAAGAAATTTCCACATTTTGTACCAAAGATAACGGTTCTCATCCTAATCTTTTCACATGGGAATATTTTTTGATAGAAAGCTTTACGTCAGTGCAAAAATCTGAATTTCTCAACATTTTTAGGAGCACCCTTTTATTGAAATCTCGCACTTGCCATGTTCACCTAACAATGTTATGGTAATTTCCACATCATAATTTCACTATGTATAAAGCTTATCAGATACCTTGATACTGGTCCTTATCCCTTGATCCATTCAATTCAAATATTGCATACTACCTGTTCAGTTCTGTCTCCGTCTTAACATGGAAATTGAATTCTTCACTGTATTGCTTTCTCATGATCATGTGTACTGCTGTTTATTTACATACATGCGTGCCTGTTTTTCTGTACCAACACGCGCTCACACATCCGTGCATGGTCACATAAGCTCACTACCAGCGAGTTTGCGTGTTGTCGTTAGTCATAAGCCCTTGGGCATATTGAGGCTACATATCATCATGGCATTAATGTAGGCTTTTCTATTAATCAATCAATCTTTATTATTTTCATAATAAAAAACCATTAAAGAATTTAATCAATGCACAAAATATACAGACAATATCAGACTGGTGGAGGCTCATCTGACGAGTATCGTTGCCCGGTTATGACCAGGCTGTTTCAAAAAAGTTTGACCCATCACTTGGCCCTTTTTTGTTTTGGGCTCGCATTATCGCTGGCAGGACCACTTGTAGCAATCCGTTGTGGCGTGTGTATGTGTGGATGGGGCTGTGTTTGGGTTTGTGTGTGTGTCAAAAAAGAAAAAAACTAAAAAATCAATTTTAACTCAATTGAAAAGTTTAACTTCAAAATTGGCACCAAAACTTCTGTCATCGTGCCGACAATGGGATCCCTCATATGTTGATGAAGGTCAAGGCCATGTTGAAAGGTCAAGGTCATGTGGAGGTCATGTTGAAAAATGGGCTTTAAAACATGTAATTGGATCTCAATTGAAAACTTGAAGTTCATTGGAACCAAACTTTTGTCAGATGTTGCAACCATGCAGGGTCAAAGGCATGGGGCGGGCCCACGCTTTATATTCTTGTAATATCGCGAGCGCTAAACCGAGAACCGCGAATTTCCTAGTTTTTAAATATTAAAATCCCGGGGCCACTTGTATCCAAGGTGGATATAGATGCGTGACAAAAAAACGCATAAAAAGGCCCCTTTTTCCAAAACAGCGATGTACGCGAGTACATTGATTAGGGGGGGTGTCAAAACAGTAATATGGGGTAAAAGGTTATTTTTCTCTAAACCCAGAAATTGTGATGTACGGCAGGGAGGATCCACGCCCTGAAAATGCCAAACATGTACCGGGGCTCGAAGTAAGTTTTATGGTAAAAAATTGGCGGATTTTACAAGATTTTGGCCAAATACCGGGGGCGCGCCCCCCAAAAAACACCCCCCTGGATCCGCAAGTGTTAAGGTATGTAATAATCACATTAAGCAGAGATCAAATCATGTAAAATCCTGGTTCATTTGAAAGTAAAAAACAAAACAAGATAGAATCTGATAATAGGGTAGACGTTTTCATATAGAAGTCCCCTTGATGCAAATAGGCATTGCCATTAATTCCGTCAAACACTAACTGCACAACGTCATACACGCATGACGGAATCAATTGTAATACCTCATTTGCATCACTGGACTTCTATATGACACGTCTAACCGATAATGTTGGGTATATTAACGGACCCAATGCCTTGCTTACTTGTTTGGGTAGCAAAACATACAGAAATACATGTTTAGGTATGTATTATAGCCGGTGAAATAACTGTTTAGGTTGCATTTTTAAGTCCATGTTCACGCACAATACAATATTGCCACCCCCCCCCCCCCCGCCGGGATAAAAAATTACAAAATCACAAGTTTTTACTTATTTACGGTAAGGGTAAGATTATTGAGTATGTTGT
The DNA here is from genome assembly GCA_023653785.1 of Ophioderma brevispina. Lineage (NCBI taxonomy): Eukaryota > Metazoa > Echinodermata > Ophiuroidea > Amphilepidida > Ophiodermatidae > Ophioderma > Ophioderma brevispina. Next base: position 75,236 of record JAMKCH010024615.1, read on the forward strand.
CTTTACTCCATGCTATATAAAGCTGATTTTTTAAAGAATTTATTTTATTTTACGACAATCATTGAAAATGGGCTTTTGTACTAAACTGAACACGACGAGTCTAAAAAGGACAATCTCTCTGCATGCCTATTTACGAAAGAAACAATAATAGATTTTGTAACAAATTTTAGTTTGAAAATGTTTTACATACATTTACACCGATACAGTTACAAGCAATTTACAGGTAGACAATGAATTACTAGCCAGGAATAAATTCATAATGAGAACCTTAGGACTTTATGGTGAAAAACAAGAAATTCAGTTTCACCTAATCAATATTATACTTATTTAAAAGTGACTTGTACTAAGCAAATTGCAATAAACTCACAAATTCAATATGATATTGTGTCTACCGGTTTCTTTCTTACATAAGTAGTTCCCAACCACATAAACAACCCAAACAAGACTACTCTTGGGCGCCCATTCCTTTTTAAAGGAATTTTTATTAAATGGAACTTTGTCAATGCAGACTAGTGCCTTAAGACCATATCCCACTATTGTGGAGTGAATATATGACCATACATTGCTGTACAAAAGTTGTGCCTATTTCCACAAATGAAATTTAGTCTGCTTAATGAATAGTTCTAAGCTAATCAGTGTTAAAAAATAAATACAAACAATGTAATTGTGTAAGCGCAATTGTATTGGAAGGTATTATTTTGGTTATAAATTAGGTATATAGAAGTTCCTTCTACAGTGGAATATGCAAGCAAAATTGTGCAACTGACCCAACCAATCAGAAAAAATGTTACATTACAAAGCTTGGTGAGGACTATGGCTCATTTTAGTGCAAGCAGGAATTGCCACCCATCACCAGTGACACAGTGCACGTAGGTATTTATATCACTGACCACATGCCATGGAACTTCAACAGCAAATCTCAGGAAGCAGCTGCAACACAATAAAGAACTCTGTACCACGGCATTGGGTTTGGTCAATTCAGGAGTAATCTTCTTGCTGCGCGGAAGAAAAGGGCATATACGCAAGGTCTTGTGTTGAATATATATATATTTCAAATTTTTTATTTTATTTCTTATAAGGGAACCAAAATCCAGAGAAGTGCTCAGGGCGCCCGCCGTGGAGCGCCTTAGGCTGATGCAACACAACGAGTAAACCAGAACGACAAGGAAGGCTTTCTAGGGAAGAACGTCCGATTTTAGCTGCAGGAGAAAACCAAGTTCTCGGAGAAAACTGCGAGAACGGGTATGGATCGGCAACCATATTCACGTACGACACCAGGCTCCGCAAGGGATTGAATCCGGGCCGCAATGGTAAAAGGCGAGTGGATGGGCCACTTCACCAGCCCGCCCTCCAAACGCATGGCTTTTACAGTACGCATCAGGTGAAAAGGAAAAAAACACCTATACTGTTTGAATTATGTTTTCTACATTTAAAATAAAAGTACAGCATGTCTAAAGAAATGGTACAATCAGAAAAAAATGGTTAAATATGAATTTTAAAATAAGTCATTCTCACTTGGCATAATATTAAAGAACAAAGACTGGGCTTTCCAATAATGTTGTTTCATCTCATTTGCTTTTGTCAATTAAGAGATATAATCAATTTAGTGCGACACACCAAAATCGATTTTGTGCCACTTTTATACACGGGCAGAGTTGTTTCGAGTATTGTGTCATGCTGTCCTGAAGCTCACAAAAGATTGCAACTTGACAAAAGAAACAAAACACAAATTAAAGTGCACAAAGGGAGTGTAGTTTTCTTGACACAAGCTTAAAATTAATAACATTTTCTTTTCATAAATAATAAACAAATATATACAAATATTTATTGAATTTATTACAAAATTGTAAAATCATGTCAGAAGAAATATAGTTGCAACCAAAATAAACACTCCAAATCAAACGAAATGATTTAACAATATTGCACTCTCTTTGTGAATTAGCTAATAAAGTCGATAAAAATTTGAATTTGAAAGCCAAGTATCAAAGGACTTTGTATTTCATGATACTTCAAGACCATAAAAACACTCTCCTGCAAAGAATTAAATGGAGGTTGCTGTACGGTCATGATTCTCTTTTAAGAAACAACTGCATATCGAATGTTATACACTTAAAGCCAGAATTTACTGAAGATAATTTCCACCGTTACGGAACTGTTTTCGCATCTTGCGCTAGATCGGACTGTTGCCAAATCGAACGAAGCGCGACGCACTTTGTTACTCGATTAGGTACTCCTTATCTCGCGAGATACTTCAAGAGCAGGCTGGCTTTGTCGAAGGTTGGGGCACCAGTGATCAATATCAAGAACATCATTGAAAAAAAGCAAAAGAGCAAAATCTCCCAGTCTACATGTGTTTTATTGACTTCTCAAAGGTGTGGAAAGTCCTCATACATATGGGTGTCCCAAAACATCTTGTGGAGCTAATACGTTCACTATATATGCTAATAAAGTGTCAGCCGTACGGATATCTTGTGGTGACAGTGAATGGTTTTACATCGGACAAGGAGTGAGACAACGTTGTATCCTTTCTCCATATCTCTTCAACCTTTATGCTGAATTTATCATGAGATCTGTCCTCGACAACTATGATAAGGGAATCTCAATTGGAGAAGGCTGTTGAGTAATATAACCTACGGTATGCTGATGATATTACCTTGTTCGCAACAAGTGCCCAAGATCTGGAAGACTTTTTAGAGAAAGTAAGGAGAGAAAAAATGGTTTGGTCTTTTTTAATGCAAGTAAGACCAAGGTAATGGCTATCAATCAACCAAGCAGAAGAAATCTACCATCCATGCAGGAGGTGAAGACGTTGAAATAGTCAAGCAGTTCAACTACTTGGGTGCCATGATATCTACTGAAGGGGATGTTCAACAGAAATCAAACGCAGAATTGGAATGGCAAAAACCGCCATGTCTACAACGAAGAAACTCTGGATAAAACAGAAGAATAAGCTGATGCGAATTCTGATCTTTCCTATCGCAACATATGTCTGTGAGACTTAGACCATCGAGGAGAAGAATTGTTGCCTTTGAATTATGGTACTGACGCAAACTACTTCGCATATCCTGGATGGGCAAAGGTAACAAAAGAAAAGGTCTTTCAGGAAATTGGTGAAAAAGCAAGACTGTGCAGTAACATCACAAACAGAACCAGTACTTTGGACATATAGCAAGACGGAATGGTGAAAGTCTTGAGAAATGTTTCATGTTTGGTAAAATGCCAGGGAAAAGGAGTATAGGCAGACAGGGACTGAGATTAACAGAACTTCATTAGGGGTGGTAACTACGCATGAGATCTGACCAAGACAGTAAACTATTATGTTACTACTCTTTGGGACCTGTTTAACTATATTCAACTGTAAAATTACATCTGAGTGGTCACAACAATCAAAGTTGTAAGAAGACTCACACAATATCACAAAGGCAGCATCAGTAACAAAACAACAACAACAAATCCAGGAAGTGATCATCACCATTATTAGTGACATAAGTTAGCTCCTTGAGCACTTGAGAAAAACCACTTGAATACATGGTGTCAATGAGCATAGTTGGAAGACCACGCGAGAAAAAATAATTGGAACACCGTCATGCCAATTCATGTGAATATGGAAATCACCTACAAGAGAAATAAGAGCATAGTCCTTCTGAGAAGCTTGGAGTTTGCAAAAGTGATCATCAAGTAACTCCGTGTGTTCAGTACAACACTTATGGGGCCTATAAAACACCAGATAAAATCTTACCCTTATTAATATTAGTATGAAAGTCAACCCAAACAATTTCAAGATCGTCACTTAATAAATCATTCTTTAAAACAGGATCAAGCTGAGAAAAGTACCCCACCGCCATGAGAATTCCTGTCAATTCTATCATTTCTATAGATCACTAGGTAAATTTCACCATCATTAACCAGGACTCAATACCTGTAATGAAATCCAAATTTTCAGAAGCAATGCGAACACGAATACCTCAAGAAACTTATTTTTTCATGCTTCTAGAAATAAAATACAAAATATAATATCATTAATGTTAATATAACTTAGTATTACCAACATTATCAAAAGTATTACATGGGGTATCACTATTAACACTAGCAAAGAAGAATTAGACATACATGCAAATACATGTAGGCTGTTAAGTTGATTTCATCATTTCGTTTCAGAGGATTAGATCACTAAAGAGCATGTTTACAACAATGGACATTTCGTATGTTTCCCCCATACTTCACAACTTCACATTTAGATTTGATATAGTGCGAAAAGGGAAAACAAAATCCTGATAACCCCTCTAAATTCCCTGATATGGAAATAAGGTAAAACCAGACCCTAATATTATCTGCGTCTACAGCTGGGGTTTATTTTTATCATTATAAAATGGTGGGCCACTTTGAAACAATAGAATTAAAATGCGTGGCGATGCGCCCACTTCATGATAAGCAAAATGACAAAACGGCTTAAAACCAGTATTACTGACTGATATTTCTGACATTGAACGATACACTTAGGCCGGTATTCACAAAAGCGGGTTAACTTTAACCCAGTGTTAATTTTAACCCTGGGTTAAATATCCCATAGAGAATAACATGAATTTAACCCATGATCGTGGGTTAAACCCTGTTTAACCCTGGGTTAAAGTTAACCTGCTTTTGTGAATACCGGCCTTAGAATATTGAACACTTAATTTAGATATCTTGACCTCAGGAAACACCAATATTAAATATTAGATATATTTTTATTCTTGTGATATTATATGTTTTTATTTTAAATATGAATACCTTTACCTTTACATACATTTACCTAGGCTCTCGTGATCCCTTGTTGGATGTAGCTCTTCCAAGCATGACTAATTTTCTTCTGTCCTCCTGCGTGCCTGCCCTTGTTGTGCCAATGTCAATGTTATTCAATCCCGTCCACTCCATTTCGCCTTCCTCTCTTTCGTCTTTCTTCCATTTCTTGGTTGCCATTCTGTTTGCTATTCTCTATTCTGGGTGGCTATTCGCTGGCATCTATTATGCAAATCTCCTCCTCCCCTCGCGTGCACATGTCCTGCCATCTCCATTGTTGCTTCCTTGATTTTCTAGAACGTCTTTCACTTTTATTTTTTGTTGGATTTCCTTGTTTGTACTGTTAATTGGAAGTGTGATTGTATAGCATTCTTCTTTCCATTGTTCTTTTGTTATTGACCATGTTTCAACCCATATGTTAAAGTAGGTAGAACACACTGTCATTGGCAGTTTTTTGTCACACATAAGGTCTTTTATTAATAATAATAATAATAATAACTGCTACTGACTTGCGACTACTACTACTATACTAACTACTACTACTACTACTACATCGTAACTCTACTACTACTACTACTACTACTACTACTACTAACTCTACTACAACTACTACAAACAAATTCTTATACTAAGCGCAATTACACCAAAGTCCCATGCGCTGGAGAAAGAAACAGAAAGAAAAATACATAGCAAACAGTGGCGGGGCGGCCGTGGGGGGCATTAAATGGGGGGCATTTTCCCCCCAATTTTTTTTCTCTTTTCCCCCGCCCCCTCCATTCCCCCCCCCCCCCCGGTCGAGAATAAAAAAGTTAAGGATTTGGGGTGTTGCCCCAAATCATTGATTTGTGCCAAAATCAGTCGATTATTTGGGCCAAACTTGGTGAAAAAATTTCCAAATTTTCCATATTTTGCCCCCCAGAATTCACATTTTGCCCCAAGATTTCACTTGTTTGGCCCCCCACCGGTTTGCCCCCCCCCCCCCAGTTAAAAAAAATGGACATGAAAAAACATTTTGAAAAAACACCATAGATTAAACCGGTTATCATTATAAGCAATTTCAAATGAATGAGTCTTAAGATATGATTTAAAAATATCTTCTTAATCAAAGAGTTTGCAGTCTTGACGTGCAATGAAAGCTGATTCCATAAGGTAAGTGCAGCAACAGAGAAAGGTTACGATTGCCAATGATTTTGTGTTGAAAAAATGTTGCAGTAACAAGTAATGATTGCGATTTTGAACGAGATTTCTAGAAGGCCTTGTACAACGTGAAGAAGTTCTTAGAATGTGAGAGGGCACAGCCATTAATACCTTGTATGTTAAGAGAAGATCTTGTAGAAAATGCCGAATTTAACAGGTAGCCTGTGCAAATCTTGAAGAACGGGTGACATAATGATCTCGGCGATCGAGTAAGCTTACAATCCTTGCAAAGCAGAATTCTGAATGCGTTGTAATTTCAGTGATTTGAGAGTCAGAAGGTCCATGAGGAGGCTGTTACAGTTTTCAAGGCGACATGGGGAAGACATGTCTCAAAAATGCATGAACTAACTCCATGATATAAGAGAGAGAGGTGCTTCATAGAGGACATTGGTCCGGCAATATCGACGAAGTATTGTTTCTTCGAAGTTATCTATTGTCTAATTTTACCTTTCAATACTCTGGTGTAATGTCGAGTGCAAAAGTTCCACATTTGATTGAAAATGAAATAAAAATGTCATCACCATTTCTTTCCTAAATATCATGCAGTGACCAGTAGATGTACATCATGCTGCCTTGACTCGAGGCAACTAATAGCACTGTTGATAATCAGTAATCCTCTCGTATGCATAGGATAAAGCACCTTCAAAATTTACATTTTTAGTATCAGAGCCATTGTTATTACCCATACAGTTGAAACAATTTCAGGTGCTCATCACCCGATTAAGATTGTGGCAGGCTATTTTTTTTTTTTTCATGAAGCTCAAAACAGGAATATACTCTTCACGAATAAATAAACCTTAGGCTTCTCTACTGTGCGTTCAATTAACTCATTTGACCATATATTTCAATCATTTGTTTTCCGAAAATGAAACAAAAAGATGAACAAAAAAATCACGAAAGAAAGTTGTTTTGGCTAGACTGTGACCTAACATTTGTTGTGCACAAGCAAAACTTAACTTACAGTACCATCGACTCGCTACGTCGCCGCGTAACCCCATTTCTAAGGTCCATTTACGGTGTTGTTAGCATAGGTCGCATACAAAAGGGAACCCAAAAAAACCCTCGTCTTTGTATTTCTCTACAATTATACAATGGTGGTAAATTGAATAGGAATAAGGTCCAGCAATAATTATGGATCTTGGTTTCTGCACAATTTGGTAGGTGGTCACAGCTTACCAAGCAACATATCCAAACCCATGAGTTTGTTCACATTAGTTATTTTTTCCATAATGATGAAATATACAGTCAAAATTATTGGAACTCACAGTAAAACCATCAAAGTTATTTTTAATCGCGAACGAGGGCAGCTCAATCCCACTAGGTATAACGTTTCATCATATAAAGGTCCCAATTATACCAATGAGGTATTGCTATTATTGATGTCCGTCCTACGCTACGCTAACTGAACACCTCTATAACAGAGCATGACGAATCAATGTCAATACTTGGATTTCTTGGTGAAACCTCTACCGCGTTACACTGGGTCGGGATAACGATTCTATAACGCCTGACTTCATTTTCCAAATGCATTGACAGTACCATGGCTCTGCAGTTCCACATAAACAAAGGGGAATCTGAAGTGCTTTGTCCCTGAAGTACACAGGAGGAATTTACTTATCATAATGCCATAATTTGCTTGAGTCAATGTAGCGAATGTATGTCCCCTTTATCACGATATTCAAGAAAGAAAAATTGAGATGGCATTTTATTCATTTTCATGAAAATGTGTAACCTTACAATTGTCATACCAAATAAATGGTAATTATAACATTTATTATTATTTATGTGGAAATGGTTTTACTTTTGGCGAATTATGTAATCAAAATGACGATTTTTTTCGCTTTGATCCCTGGCCACTAGCCTTTTCGGTGGTTTGCTTGATCTAGAACCTCGAATTTGACCGATCTTGTGGAGAGCAAGTAATGCAGAGCGACATAATTCTGTTGTTAAGATGGATACCAGCTGAAGTTATTTTCAACAATTACAACAATTCAAGCTTGTGACACGACAGAATCAATTTGAGAATCCCCATGAAACGATGGTAACGATGAATGATTCCTATAAACACGAATCGTTGGAAACACATGTCCAACACCTCGACTGGCAGCCATGCATGGGTGCATCCTTGTTAAATTACCCATGTGCAGATTAAAGTTGTAGCTGCTTTTTGTGATTATACTTAATCAAGCGTGGTACAGACGTACAAAAGATTGGGTAGGTTTTTGGTTGGATTCCCCCCAGTAATGGCGTCAATTCTGACCATCATTTGGCTGGTCGGATTTGTCTATAAGCGTGATGTAATGTAAGGACTTCCCTGTCTTGCTTTATGTGAGTTTTAATGTTGTTTGCCGTAGACCTGCAATGCCTTGAATGCTTGCATAGTTCAAGTCTAGGTATAACAGTTGCACCACTGAATCTCTGTCAACACAACATAATGTGTTGGTGTCCCTCTGCATAATCACTTCTATTCATGCCATGAGCTGCCTCATTATGTCTCAAGAGCATATGGGGGGGTTTAATAATGAAAGACAATGGCCCAAAACAGAGCCTGTGGCACTCTTCATTAAGATCATGGGTGAAGAATATCATTCATTTATAACAACAGACTGTGGGCGATGTTTAAAATATGATTGAACCACGCTAGCGACGATCCAGTTATCCAAATCGTTCAGACAGACATTTACGCAGATCTTCATGGTTGTGATGGTATCACATGCAGATGAATAATCAAGTATGTATGAGCAAGCTTCCTGAGCTCTGTTCAGCTGCATTTAAAAATCATTTGGTAAAAACGTAGGCCCCATGTTCAATGGGGAACAATGCGAAGATAGCTCGCAAATTAGCGAAATATGCGCGAAAAATTACCGTAAATTGCTCAAGCTTTCACAAAATTGCGAAGATCAGTGTTCTGCATTTTGTTTTTGTTGAAGGATTTCGAAGAGTTTGCCGTACTTTCCGCTATTTTCCCCATACCCGTGACTGAGGCCTTTGAACAAAAATCAGGTATTGGGTATAGGTGCTGCAATTGATGGGCTTGTTTAACACGGTCTCACATGAGAGCAGTGTGTCCAGTGGAAAAGCTACAGGACTCATGATCATTAGTTTGTGAGTTCGAGCCCCGCCGGGGCCAACGTTTTGGTCCTTGGCAGATACTTATTCGCTGTGTTATGCGTATTTAATACTGAGTGAGTTGTTCATTAGTTATATATTGCGCAACCCAACCTCTTCTCAATAAAAACGATGGGCGATGGGCGCCCTTTGTTCGGTTAGTCATCGCTCAGTTTCTGTACGTGAGAAGGACGTCGGGTCGTGCTCTTATTATCCTACGTTGGATCGCGAAGTTTCTTATTAATATGAGTTGTAGTCATTTTTTATTAAAAGTAGATAAATAAGTATATCTTGCGTGACTTTTGACTATTATCGAGTCCCCCAAGTTTCTCTAATATTTAGGTGGAAGGAAGTTCGGTCTCGGTACCACTTCTAAAGACGAGCAGCTGGACGGACGATTAACCCTGTATCGACAAGCAACGATTATCGTAGTTTATATGTATTTAGTTTGTGTAAGAGTTTGTATAGTAATTATTGATGCATTATTTGATTGAATTTGATATAGATAATTTTTATTTGTTCCGAATATTTAAGTAGACTTCATCTGAATAAGGTGTTTTGAATTGTGATGAATGGAAGAATAGGAAAGTGAACGAACAAGAGTTAGCTATGGCTTCCAAGTATTGTATGGTAGGTTTCAAATTAATGTACCATGGTCTACCTTCCGAGGATTTGATGATTTTGTAGACAATTCGATGCTCACGCTACACTCGCCCAAAAATTTTAATGGAGGACAAACAAAAATTGTCTTCCAAACACGTTGGCTGACAATGCATTAGTGGTTTTCAATACTTTATCCAATGAGGACAAATCCACTTTGGCAAGAATTAAACAAGCTTTGAAAATAAATTTGAGAGGGATAGCTGGAAATGGCAACTTGAAACTAGATTGTTATCCAGGCAACAAAAACAAGGGGAGTCCGTAGATGATTATGCAGCCGACATTGTTTAAAATGTAACATCATTCACCAAAAGGGGATACTGATCAGATTTCACATTTTGTTAGAGGCCTTTTGCCATCGATTAGGCTTTGATTTCCAAAGAACTAAAAAACACTAAAGGAAGCAATTGAATCGGCTCGTTTGGGCGTGTTGTGGAAGATACTTCTAAAAGAATCGTGCCCAACCCTCCATAGTTACATATTACCAAAGTGAAAACATAGACTAACCCTTCCTGAAAAGCTGGATTGGATGACAATCTCGTACAAGATATCGATAATGCGTGGTCAATGCAATACCCTACAGCGGGCGGGGCTAGAAACTCAAACGATTAGCTCAATGGTTACCGTCTGGCGAGCCGAGACAAAGCGTGGAATTAAATTAATACGCTTCCAACCCTGTGGTACACCTGTGGGTACTTCCAGGCGCTTTGTGCGGTAATGAAAGTACTATTGTATGTTATCGATGTTTGAAACAAGGTCATATCAGGCGTCAATGAGGTCGAAACAAGATGCATATGGCTATCCTTTTTAAACTAGATAACCCGTCTGATAATCCAGAGTCAAATGAAGTTCAGAAATTATTCAGATGGGTTCAATAATGTATCTGAAACAAACTATTGGGAAACTTTTCCTGACAGAGCAGTCATCCGCGATGTATGTGCACAGGTTCCCCATACAGAACTGGTGTTATGCCTGATTTACATAGTGTCCAGGTTCGGAGGGACATTGAAACCAATGTGTGATCAAGTTTATATCGGCCATGGTGAGTAATCACAAACACTAATTTGCTTAGTCGATACTGGTTCCTCATTAATGTAATCGACCATGATTATTGGCATATTGGATATTTCGCGCTACAATTTGGCGTCTCGTACTCGCGTACAGAAAGTGCGTAACGCAAACAAACAATGTTGGAAAGATCTGGTTTGTTGTGTACCTTTGATATTAGGGGGGATAAAGTTTAGTGTTGGCCAATGAGTATAGCGCGGAATCTCGCCCCAGCCGTTTATTGGTAGACAATTTGTCTCAATATAAGGCCAAGTTAGATTTTGATACACATAAGTTGCGGTTACACAAAAATAGTCAATTGCGTGTCATTGAAAAACAAGAGCATTCCACCTCGTTCACAATCGGTTGTTGTACGTGCTAGATTATTACAAACACTCTCCAGTTAGGCACGGTTGGAGTATGTCAAGGTGGGATTGGTATGGAATAAGGTCTTATAAATTTTAGTAGCCAATACTGTTCGACACAATTTGAACATGTTGAAAATAAACTACAATGTTCTTCCACCAAACTGCTTGTGTTAAATCCCAACAGAAGAACCATTGTTGATTTATCCTCGTTACTAAGCTCGGTTACCTTTACTTTGGGTAAATAGTGATGAGTTTATCTTTTACTGATATAGAGACACGGTTAGTAAATGAAGACATGTATAACCAGTATATGTAAATTATGCAAACTCATCTGATTCTAGGTACGTGAAGTCCTTTCTCAAGTTAACTTTATGACTCTAGGGCTCTCATTGTCTCTGAAAAGTGATTCAGAAAAATTACGGCACCTTATATCGGAGATGATTGATTGTTTTCCAAACCAAGACAGTCCTAGATGTAGATACCACTAAAATAGACAATGTCATTAGGAATGGTGATCATTCACCAATCAAATGCATTCTCCATCGTTTTTTCGCCTTCTCTTACTTCCATACCATTCCACCTGCCCTCCATCCCCGCTTACCTCCCACATTTTGCCTTCGGATACCAAAAACCTCCTGGCTATTTTCTACAATTCTAACTCTACCCTGTTTAACCTTCCTCCCTTCACTATTTATTATTCGTCCTCCCGCCCCTCACTTCTTTCCTCTATGCCGTCCTTATGAGGCAACACCTCATATTCAAAGTGACATCCGTAAACAGTTAATCAGATGTTGGATGATGGTTTATTTATTTAGTCCGGGATCCACTAGTAGTGGGAAGCTTTCTGTTGTTATGCTTACCAAAACTGATGGGACATTAAGATTCTGTGTCAATATGAAACCCCTTAACAACATCGCCGAGACGTGATAATTTTCCTCTCCCTCATATAGAGGAGGGGTTGGTGAGATAGTTTGGTTCAAGCAAAACATCAATATTTTTCCACCTTAGACTTGGCCACTGGAAATTTGCAAATTGGACCAAGAAAGTTCAAAATTCAAAGTGTGCTTTTGTTGACCAAGAAGGTTGTATGAATTTAATGTTATGCCTAGGTTTTACCAAGGCCCCGCGCCATCGTTTCAAAGAGTCATGAAGGAGGTCTTTAGAGGTTAAATTGGACAAAATTGTGCTAATATAGCTAGATGATCTCTAGTCTTTCTCCCATCTTCGATGAGCATTCTGGCCATTTGAAACAGTTTTTCAAAGATGAGGAGAGCACTGAAGCTCAAGCCCAAAAAGGGTACATTTGCTAGCTTCAAGAACCAGGCTACGTTATTTGTGGGCACTGGGCAGTAAGACGGTGTGTACTGATCCAGACAAATTAAGTTAGTTCAGGAGTATCCGTACAACCTAAGGTATCGGAATTAAGGATCAACTGGGTTTTGTAGGTTTATACCGGAATATATCCAAAGATACATGTAAGATAGCTGAACCCTTGGCAAATCTCACTCCGTCCCCAAAAGATGTTCAGTTTGTTGGAACAAAAGATTTGTTAGGAAGAATTCGAAAAACTGAAACACAAGTAGTAGAGCCCCAATTCTGCTTACCCTCGTTGTGATGGCACAGAAGTTTATTTTGCCACAAACTGATGCCACCAAGGTCTTGGGTCATCTTAGACAAAAATGCAGGATGGCTAAAGAGAAAGTATCGTTATGGGGGTCGAGGCTTTACCCGATTCAGAAAAGAAAACTACCCACTCCTGAACTTGAAAAGAAGCTGTGGCAGTGCGTTGTTAGGGTGTTAAACAGTATTCACCCTTTACCTTCAGCATTCTTAATTCACGACAGTCACTGTGCCAGTGCAATGGTTGTTTAGAGAAAACGTTGTATTTGTAACAGGTTCGTCTAGCACGATGGGTGGTATTGAATAACAAGCGTTTATACTTATGACGTAGTTCATAAGAGAGGTTGTAAAAGGTTTATGTGATTGCCGTTAAGCAGAAAATGCCTACTGATTAACAACACCAGTATCATGGAAACCCCCTTATCTCAGAAACTATTCGTGTGGACGAGAGTGCTTAGGAAATATTGCAGATGACGGTAACAGAGAGCCTCAGCCAATTCAGGCAAGGCAAGCCAAATCCTGAAAATAAAGGTTGTACACAATTACGGGATCAGAGAAAACAGAGGTATTGTATTCTTTTCAGGAAATGACAAGGAATGTCCTTTGCAAGATATTCCTTCTTTACCCTAGCTATGAATAGGAATCTTTTATAGATGCTCAGGCATCCGATTCATTTTGATGGTACAAGGCTCAAGTTTTTGAATCCAAGACATATTGCCTTGGATAATCAGAAACAAGCAAGTGATATCCTTATTACAGGGCGATCATTACTTTGTCAGGGAAGATTATTTATATCGAATAGGCACACGCCTGCCAAAAGTCCACGTGCCGTTGCAATTGGTACAACTGTCACAATAAAACTATACCATCAAACGAAAAATTATAAAAAGTATAAACGGGCATTTTTGCGATATTTTGACTTGATTTGTTAGACAAGTCCTAAGCTAAATCCTCGCTTTTATCCATCCAATTGATGCACCCTAACGGAGATATTGTCAGTTAACACAAGGGATAAAATACCACTGGGGCCAGTTTAACTGCAAGGTTGTCAAGAAAATAAAGGTTTATAAGGGTGTAGCATCATTGTGTGGGGATGATTAAAACCCTTTTCAAGCCATGATATTGTACAGCTCATCGGGAATGTATTAGCATGCATTGAACTAATCAATATATTATTTTCAGTGAAGGCAAGCACAGAAATTATTATGTTGTGGTGAAATATGAGGGACTCACTTCTCAGGGGGAAACTAATTGCATGCCATTCATGGAAATTTGGGGAAGGAGTTGACTGCTGAAACTAATGTAAAGTCTACAAGTCTGTTAAGGGACAAGTTGTGGACAAACGCTCTAAGGTGGAGGGACAATTACCCTTCCCCTATTCCTCACTGCATCCAAGATACCAGGAAGGGATTATAATGGAAGAAGCAGTGTCAACAAAGCAGCAATAAAGGAAAGGGATTGGTTGTATTCAAAGTCTCAGTTTACTTTCAACAAGAGTGTGTTGTTATGGTTCTACCTTCTGCTGAAACATGGAGTAAGACGGTGAAACAACACGACTGTTTAGAATTGAATTCCAAATGCTACATGATTTCGAGCAATTGCGACATTTTATAAAGTTATAAAATTTATGTTATAGCACACGAAGCAGCACTTTATGACCTACTTTTATTTTAATTTTCAATAAAGAATGTCTTGAAGGTGATTTTCAATGGCAACTTGTTGATATAGGATAGCCGAAACTGGCCCAACAGGTTTTTCAAACTGTCTCAGATAATTAGCCATAAACTCCTGGACCAGACCCCCCAAATTACACCAACTAAAAATATCATGAAAGCTGGAAACAATCCTAAAAAGAATCAGTAAAATTCCAGTGAGATGAACTTCAAATTTGTGGCTTAAAAAAAAATCATCATTTGATTGTATAGTGTTTTGGGACAGTCTTCGTATATACTGGTAACCTGGTTGATCTTTATATGAATCATTGTCATGATAATGTTTTAGCAGATCACTTTGGTTTTCAGAGGACATATCATAAAAAATTCGTCAACGCAGATTTCGGAAACTATGTACTAGGGATGTCGATAATGGGGTAGATCATGTATTTTTTGCGCTCAGAGTGAAAACACCATAGACATTTTATTATAGCTCACATGATGACGATGAAGGTCCCTGATGTCTTGACGTGTAAGTGTGGACCTCTTGGGTCCTCTTCCTTGACCGACTAGTGGTTGAATCGGTATGTATGATGTTTTACAGATCATGCTACCAGATGGCCCATTTTAGTTCCAATAAAAAAAAATGATTCAGCTACCATTGCTAGAGTGTTTTTTTGATCATGTTATATGCCAAAATGGGTGTCCGCTGTATTTACTTTAGTGATCGGAGGTACCAATTTAATTTTCTGTATAACACTGGTATTCAGAGGTGTGTAGAATTATGCGTACAAACAAGTTGAATACAAGTAGTCTTATCATCCTCCATGTAATGCAATCCAAGAACGGTTTAACTCTGTAATCTTAGATACTTTGTCTCACTATGTCAAATAATATCAACACAAATTGGGTATGAATATTATTCCGGCATTCAATTTGCATATCGGTCAACACCGCAGACATGTCTGGGCGATTTAGCCCGTTCGTTTTGTTTTTGTATTCTCGGGAAGCTAGATTTACCTAGATGGTGCACTGATGGCCGGTATTGCATACCCAGAGACGATCTGTGAAGGAATTCCCATTTGAATTTCACAACTAGAAGTGTTTCGTGCAATTTCAAAGCAACATGCAAGACATGAAACAAGCTAATCATACATTCCCAGCAACTCAACCGGATTGTCAAAAAAACTCATGAAGCTTGTCTGGCTGGTCCATATTTGATTGTCGAGCAAACAGGGCAGTGAATTTCCGTTTCGTAAACTTGGCAATCATAAGTTGTTGTCGTCGCCAGTGGCATGTTAAAGAATGAAATTTGCCTATAACCGTTATTCCAGACCAGAAAATCATGTTCTACCAAGAGATTTTGTTCAGAGAGATCCTCTTGAGGGTGTTGTAGATGCAGATTGTCCAGATGACTCGTTTGCCCCTTTGTTGGCATCTCAAGAATCTGACAAACGTATCTCTATTGTACCAGGTATACCTTCTACTCCAGTTACCTCTAATCGAGTTTGAGGTGGAGAAGATTTTACGTGGAAGGTACAGGGATAACCAGCTTCAGTATCTTATTAAAGGGATTAGCAGCGATATTACGAGAGAATCGAAAAATGTGGAAATGCATTTGTTTTAACTTATAAATCAGGGATAAGTGTGTACAATTCCATATAACTGCTTTAATGTAGAAACAAACCACCAAATAGTGAAAAAGTATTTGAGGAAATTTGTCATACCGTCTCCGCAAATAGACATACAGCGATGACGTCTCAAATTCTACAATAAACAGCTGATTGTGGTTTACACTAGCACAGAATAACCAAAGATCAATAATGTTTGTGTTTGAGGTCAAACTGTATTGATCATGGTACACAATATCACGCTGAAAATCTGGGATATTCACCAAGGAAGGCTTTTTTGATCTCAAGTCGGAATTTTGATACGCACGTATAGAAATTAAAGAATCAGATGAAAAGTACTGCATTGCCTTTAATACACGGATTTCAAGCCAACCACTTGCAGGTTAATGTTTGCATATCCATGCCAGTAACAAAAATACAAAAAATATGAATTTTGATGATTTTTTCGATGTTTTCGGATCAGCAAATCGCTGCTAATACCTTTAAGTGGCGTAATTTTCCAAATTCCAGGAATACATGGGAGCCTGCTGAGAATCTAAATCAAGCTGCTCTAGATTTCCTGAAAATTAATCCTGTGAAGATAACTGGAAAGTGCAAATAAGATGTTTGAGTTTAAATGAGTAGTATATTTAGATTATGAGAAAGGCGCTGTATGTTATGGAAAGTTTGTCTAATCAAGCATTGCAATATTTTGAACTGTTATAAATAGTATTTCTAATATATATGTACCGGGCTTGAGTTTGTATTTCAGAGAACCGGGTTCTGCAACGCGGAGTTATTCGCATTCGTCAAGCAAGAAGTTGGATTTGAACTTGACCTAGATGAACTGTAGACTTTGATCCAGAAAGTTTGCTTGAATGTACTGCGATTCATCGCTACAATGAATTTTAAGTATTAAAAATTCTATTATTCGTCGAATGTGTCGTAAAGCATGTTCTGTGTAGAGCCAGTCAAAAAGTTTGATTCTCTTTATAACTGATTATGCGGTGTGAGGAATGAGAACCAAAAATACCATTAAATTGCAAAGGTTGCTGCAGCATTTCCATTTAGGAGACTTTGCATTTCTACGGTTGTCATGTAAACCGCAAGTGTTGAATCAATTAATGACTGGTCCAGTTTTGTCTTCAGCGCTGAACGTCTTCGTGAAATGTCTTCGAGTGTAAAGTCTTCGTGTCTTCAAGTTGTCTTCAAGCTACATTGTTATGGATTTCTTCGGTGAAATATCTAGCATTTGAAATTTAATGCTGGAATAGAATTTTGCTAATAAGCCAGTTGTCAGCGGAAAAAAAATAATTTTGCTTACGACACATTGAAAGTATCATGAATCAGATTTTTATGTGAATCGCATTTTGTGTCAAGTTCATTGCTTTCATCGGAAGGACAACGACAGGGAACGTATAGGTTCAGGTCGACGCGAGGAATCTTCTGGCCAAGGATTCAACGTCAAGATTATGAACTTTAGGGTAGTTTAAGATGTAGAGTAAGATTTTCACACTTTACTGATAGGGCATGAAGGAGACACTGTAAATGTCCAGTTTAGGAATTGTACGGGGTCTTGGTCATGCTGGTCAGTGTTGTGTTAGTCTGTTAACCCTTTTCCCCCTCTGATATTTATCGATGCTCAAGCTAGAAGCTGGAACTGAATGTTGGCAAAGTTTACACCAGTATATGAAATTGTTCAAATAATGAATTTGCCAAATATACTAGGAATTCAAAATTATGGTGGATATCGACTTGTGTTATGGATCTAGCCAAAGTTTGAAAGATAAAAATTCAAAATTGAAATTAGATTTTCTATAAATTGTCAGGCGCCAATTAAGAAAGGCGGGGTGTATGTTATGGCGCTATTTAATACTGAGTGAGTTGGTTCATTTAGTTATATTATTGCGCAATCCCAACCTCTTCTCAATAAAACGACTGGGCGCCCTTTGTTCGGGGTTAGTCATCGCCCAGTTCTGTACGCGAGAAGACGTCGGGTCGTGCTCTTTATTATCCTACGTTGGCTCGCGAGTTTCTTATTTAATTGAGTTGATTTAGTCATTTTATTAAACAGTATAAGAATAAGTATATCTTTGCGTGACTTTTGACTTATATCGTCCCCAAGTTTCCTTTATCTCACTTGTCTCACTTCACCAATCGTGTTACATGGGGGAGCTGTAGGTGTAGTCATTACTGTGCGCGTTTTTAAAAATGGGCTGCGAATTTACATAGTGAAAAATGTGATTTATCCTAGTGGCAGTGGAAATAACATGTAAAGCGCTTTGGGAAGTTGTGTAAAGCGCTATATAAAACTTGCAATATTAACATCCCTTGGGACCGCAATTAAGGGAATTTTAGGGCCTACAAGCCTCTCTTTTCGCGCCGTTGAGTGAAAAATGCTGATAACGACGCTGTTGTTGCGACATTAAGGGTGGGATGGCTTGTGCCGATACATTAGCCATAGGCCTGGGTTAGGCGATGACGTAGTAATGTACATAAATTAAAGGGGGACTGGCCCCGCGATTAAGGATATGAAGTTGTCTTCCGAGAGATTGGCTTCACCCAAAACCCCCATCTGGAAAGTTTCGCGCCGATATTTCAATCCGTTTTCATGCGAGACCTAAAAACGTTGATTTTGTAAGCCCCATAGGTACTGTGTGTAATAAAATTCATATTGGTCGACCAAAATGGGGCACATTTTCGCTCATAACTTCCAAAACAAACATCCTTTGGCTCTAAGATCATAGGGTAAATGAGAGAAAAAATAGTAGCTTCTTTCTGACACCAAAATATTGGACCATTCCGGTAAAAGCTGGGCTTTCGGGGACGGGTATTAGCGATTCGGGCCTGGACCTTTAAAATGGGAACACTTCCATTTATTAAGGAATGTTAAATTATGATTTCTTCGAATATGTGCAAATCTCCAGGGAACAATCGGTTTGATTGGATTTTTTTG
This sequence comes from Ophioderma brevispina, assembly GCA_023653785.1. NCBI lineage: Eukaryota > Metazoa > Echinodermata > Ophiuroidea > Amphilepidida > Ophiodermatidae > Ophioderma > Ophioderma brevispina. The sequence continues at coordinate 94,233 of JAMKCH010024615.1, forward strand.
GTTTCTGTGTATGTTTGTCTGGGTGTGTGTGTTGTTGCGTGTGTACGTGGGTGGGTGGGTGTGTTTGTACGGCGGTAACTGTTATGTAACACATTCATTTATTCAGCTTTTTTTTTAAGTACAAGTGCCACGCCTTTTTTCTTCTGAAAAGGTCCCCCCCCCAAATGTTAAATTTGATTTTTATAGTAGATTTCAAATACATGCGCCATCACCATGATCATAAAGATGGTATGATCTCCCAGAAGGACGGTGGTGTATGACATAGGAGAGGATGTACACGACTGAGTAAGGATGATACACGTCAAAAGACTTGCGTGCACCAGAGATGATTATAAAGAGGACTAGTTTCCCTATGAGGGGTGATCCAGGCGTGTTGGTTGATTTCACTTGGAGGGGGGGGGGAAAAAAGAGGTTATATTATCCAGGGCTACCCCATACTGTGACATAAAAAGAAATGTATGATGGCATTCTGAAGGGGAAGCTTTAGCGTGTACCAAAAGAGTATATGCGGGTCAAAACTGAAAAGTGGTCCAATTTTGTTGATTATGCATACCAAAGTGTTGGTTTATTCTCGTGGAATAAAGTATGCATGTTGTGTGGTAACCAAAGTGGTTTCCATATACAACTCTTTCCTTCAATCCGATGTAGAATAAACAAAATGCATCGTTTTTCGGAGATGCAGAAAGTCCAAAATTCCTAAATATTATCACAAACATATTTAAATTAGTCCGATCCCGTGAAGTCATGGCCACCCCACGTCACACGCGACTCCATCAACACTCGTCCTCTCACTGTTTGGACCCTCAATCCTACACATGGATCGGCTGTCGACGCTCGAACGTGAGGAAAGCGGAAATTGCACGGCGGCGGCCCTTTTGCTCTACCCACGAACCTGATCGTGCACGTATAAATGAATAGGGAACTACGGACAAGGGACAGAGTTAGGCGATTAATCGCGCGTATGTCAAGTTTGTCAATTAATTGGTGTTGATTTTCGAGTATGGGCGGTTATGTTTGAAAAAATATATGATTCCAAATGTTTTTAAAAAATCTTTTAAAATTTAATATTTGTTAAAAAAACCTATTTCACAGACACAATAATTCAGTAATAATGCAGTAAGAGCTTTGACTACTAGTATTCACAGAAATATTAGATATTATTATTCTCCTTCAATATTTTTTCTTTTCCGCTTTAAAAACCATTTCCTTTTCCCCCTTCTGAGCCCGGAATTGACTTGGTACGCTCTCAAAGTGATGGATGGGGAGGGAGATCCCCTGTTGTGGTTTGAAAGTCGCAAACACTCTAGTATGGCACGGGAACACACACCAAGAACACTGATTTGTGTACCATGGATAGCTATCATCCTATACTCTTTTCATTGATAGCAAAATGAGTACAATAATGCTCAGCATTAGGCCTACTTCAAAGTGACGTCATAATCACCCCAAAACATGTAAAAAGTTAGGAGTATCTAATTTCCATGTGGTTTGGGCTTTACATGATGGGAAATGACTGTTTTTTACCCAGAGCGTTTAGTGATGCATTTTGAGTAACATTTGAAAATATATCAATTTCCACCCTATATCATGTATGTTCACTCTTTCCTTAACGTTGACAATCATATTGGGAAGGTTGTACTTTATTTTGAATACCCAGGGGAAGTTGAAAACGCACAGGCTGCCTTGTGTTCCCAAATATTATAGGAATCGGATGTGTTAAAAAAGGCAAAATCATAGGGGTGGTACCCCCCCACCCCGCCCCAGAGAAATTGTTTACAAAAAATGGCTCGGGTACACGAGCGTTATCATTTCCTTTTTCTTTCTGGAAAGGACCTCGTATCTCTTTTACAGGCTTTAAATTTGGGGGCAGCACATTTTTTTTTTAATATATAAGATATTTGGAATAAAATTCCTGGGGGGTTCTTGAATTTTTGGTCGGGGACCATGGCCGGTCCAAAACAAAATTCACAATAGTTGCAAATGTGGGACAACCTCTGGGTTACAATAAAATTTACAATATGAGTTCTAAGGGGTACAAATTCCGTTGTGATTGTGACTGTTTCACTAATAAAAAAGGAAAACTGTAACCTACCACATTCAGCAAACAAAAAATCCCGAGGGTGTTATTTTTCTTTTCAATTAGCAAAAGTGAATAATTTTTTGGTAATTGGCTAATTTAAAAGGGTATTTCACGTATTGAGAACAGGTTTTTCGCAAGGGGTATAATTTTACTAACTGCAAAATTTTGGTCCGCTTACAAAAAAAACGGAACCTGAAAACTATTATAAGTTAAAAACAAAAACTGGCTCCGTTAACTCCCGTAGGGGTTTATTTTCACTGAAAAGTTGTCTTATTAGCCTTTTAGGGGTCATTTCAGAACTCCTGGAATGACCAGGGGGCACCCAACAACCAAACACCCCCCACCCCCCGCCCTCGGATAAATCTCGCTTGAATAAAGATAATGCACTACAGTCTATTGGGTCAGTATAGTGCACAAATCATTGTTTAATCAACTTGGAATTAAAATTGGAAGGAGTGAATTGTGGTTTCTTTGACCTTGAATTTTATCTAGTCTAGTGACACTTTTTTGTTGATAAATGTAAAATCACAAGCTAATCCCTAAGTTCTATTGTGACCATTCTACATGTTCCCGCGAAACGACTAATTAGATTAATTACTAATTTATAGTGAACTACAGGTATTATAGTCGCTCCTTATACTAGTATTCCCATGGAGTCATAAGGCAGTTTAGAGCACAGTCCTAGGACAGTGGCAAAGCAAGTGCCATACAAGTATTTATTGCCATTGTAATAACATACGAACGTGTACCCCCCCGCCAGTATCATCACTACTCGGGTCGCAAATTGCCTAGAATACATTGGTTTACTTCTACTCACCGTTAGTTCAGGCAAAACGGGCCACATACTCCATGCAAATTGCAAACGCTTGATATTTTTTTTCAGAAATGACCAGGGAAGTACTTATAAAGGCATACGTGTGACTCATCCCATAGAAACCGTGCAACCGAGTGAAGTTTTGGGTAAAGCAAAAGGACGCTGTGGAACTTCCGGTTTCTCCCGGTCTCGCGATTCACTCGCGTGGAGAAACAGCCTATCCATTGTGTAGAGATCAGTGTTTTGGACCTCAATCAGGTCCAGACGCCTTTTAACAACGGGAATATTGGATGCTTAACGTAGCGGTAATCTGCTCAGACTCTCTTAAAAACTTCCTAATATCTTAGTTCGTCTGAGCACCGTTGCTAAAGTTGTTAGGGGCGGTCGTTTTTCGCAATAGCGACTTATTTTGGATACCCTGCGGGCAATGAGTCTAAGGCCTGGTTTAATCCTCCATTTTGAATTCCTCCTTCCTCCAACTGTCCGTTAGTTTGTTATGATAGATTGGGCCGGATTGGTTTTGAATAAAATGGCGTAACGTTGTATTTTGTCGGTGTTGTTTGCGATAGGATTACGGCCTTCTCTTAAAAATTTATGGCCTCGTGGTCTGCCTCGGCCGCCGCTGCCGTCTGCGGGTCGAAAGCACCTTGTATACGGTGGTGGACTGTGGTCGTGGCGCGGTCGGCGTTGCATGTGGCGTTCATTATAAATGTTTTCAGTGCCTGTGTTGATGATTTCGGCTGGTGCTACTACCGGGGCTATCGGGTTTGTGTGTTTGTTCTATTACAGATGGTGGATGTCAAATAGTAGCTACATTGTACTAGTCTGTGGCATAGAAACTCTACTATCATTATCATATCATTCATGGTATTTTTAATATGTTTGGGTGTCACTTAAAAAAAAAAAAAAAAAAAAAATCCCCTCAAATTAATTTAGTTTGTTCCCTTGTTCACTTCATCGATCGAGTCATCTCACGCCGCGACTGGTACACCTCTGGTTTTCGCGGGGGTGTTTGCTCGGGATACAATTTAAGGCTCATAGGTCCACTATTTGTTGTTTTGTATGTGGTTAGCCCTTGTGTGAATTATTTTTTGGCGGGGTAGCCACGGGCTACCCGCTCTATTCGCTTGGGTTTTTACTACTTTTTTCAATAGCAGTGTTGCAGAAAATATTCGTGTTGTTTATATCCTCTACAATCTACATGCATTATAGGTTATAAAATGTAGTGCAATTTTACGTCATATGGTTGTGCTCAATACGATACGCCCCCCAGTCGAAAACATGAACTTACATTTACAAAAAGATATTAATGTTCAAATGAGTAGAATACAAAGCGATCACAAACTCCACACATCATAACGGTCGTGAAGCGTGTGAATAAAAACCGACGGGGTACACTAAAATAAAAACATGAATCTATAGGGCGTAACAGGCAACATGGGAGTGCGGGGCCAAGAAATCCCAAATTTAGACATCGCCCATTGCTTAACACTTCAAAACGAAATTTTGACGAAAAATTATGAACTTAGTATATGTTGTCAAGGAATATTTTTATTGATTTTTACGTGATTTGCTGGTTAACATCGTTTTGAAAAAAAATCGTTATGAGTGCATTGAATTCACGGATGCTTAAAGGGGGATGGCCCGATATAAGGATATAAGTTTTTCATCTTGATAGATCGGTGCTTCATCCCAAACCGTGCCAGTCTGGTAAAGTTTTTCGCCACCACTAATTACACTCCATTGGTCTTTGCGAGCTAAAACGTGATTTGTAAGTGACTTTACCTAGATGCGTATGTCCTTTGATCTCATTTTTTAGTATATAGATAGATTGCAATTGCCCACTTCTTATAAAATGTGATATCTTTACGATTCAATACGGTGGAATGACAGTTAAGATGTCATGAAGTAAATGTATTTCTAATTTGTATATGATTGAAAGAGTGCATGGCGTGAAAACAGTTTTGAAAACATTTTGAAAAATTTAAGTCTTATTTGTGACATAAAGTAAAATTTAATAAAATAAACTGAATTCATTGGGGTGACCATTTTGCTAACCGTGTGAGCTTACATTTGGGTAATGTCTTTACATATTTAAACAAAATGGTTTATGATCACGTTGGTACGTGTGCCGACTCCTGTAAAATACTTTACGTCAGTCGGCATACAAAATATCAGGAATTGCTTCCTTCAGCTTTCTGCTGGGAGGTCTGCAGTGGTTCAAACTTGTGGTGGGTAAATATAGCGTTGATTGTTTTCCCGCATAGTGTATATATGTTCTATATATGTTGATTGGATCA